>JBCJKH010080931.1:0-11493 GCA_039877255.1 Loriculus beryllinus
CCGGGAGGAAGCAGGGACAGGACACCTGACCCAAACTGACCCAAGAGGTATTCCATACCACAGCACGTCATGCCCAGGATGTAACTGAGAGTTACCTGGAAGCACTAGTGCTGTGGGGTTGGAGGAGGTACCGGTCAGTGCTCGGTCGGGTGGGGTGTCGTGCGTTATCTGTCGGTGGGTGGTGAGGTGCTGTATTCTCTTGTTATTTCCTTTATCATTATTATTATTGGTGGTAGCAGTAGTGATATTTTACTAAACTGTTCTTATCTCAACCTGTGGGAGTTGCATTCTTTTGATTCTCCTCCTCATCCCTCCTGGAGCAGGGGGAGGGCGAGAAAGGGGGGTTGAGTGAATGAACGAGCTGCGTGGCTGGGTTTAAACCACGACAAGCTTTTAATTTTGTATCTTTTTTTCCTGATATTTTCTGTGGGGCTTCCCTCCCTCCCCCCTTTTTACCTCCCTTTTTTCTGTACCATTCAATCTTTGATATTTAATAACACTTGCCCTCAAAGTGGAGTTAAGCTGGGATTGAAGAAAAATGTTTGTTCCCTGTTCTGAAATTGAAAATGGCCAGGAAACATGTACACTACCTGTGACCAGAAAATAATTAAGATGGCAGCAGACATAAATCTGAAGATAGGATGCTACAGAGTGTCTTTGCAGAGGGTACTAAAAGACCACGTCTTAGGAAATCTCTCATTGCACAGCTAAGAAGATAATGAAACATGAATTTTCAAGGAACTGATGTGGGAAAGGAAATATTTGTGAATGAAAGAGCAAATTGAAAGTTTGTATTGGTGGAAATGTAAGGAGAGGAAGAAGAGGGAGAATGGAGTCATATTTCAGGAAAAAAAATCATGACAGTCACATCTGTCACTCTTCCACTCCTGCCAGGTCTGACTGACTGGAGTCAGTAGTCGCAGGAAGGGCTGCTGGCTGCACTTGTGGCATCATACCAGCACTGCACTTTCATCTTCTTTCCCCTGGTCATGTTTTTCTTGCTCAGTCTGGATGGCAGTCAGTGCAGTATTGTGGAGAAATAAGAAGTAAGTTGTGCTTGTCGTGCTTATTGTGCCACAACAGGTTGTCCAGAAATTTGAGGGAGGAAAAGAAAGAAGGAGCTGGTGATACAAAAGTAACTGAAATACGAAGGGACAATGGGAATAGGAATATCAGCATTTCTTATTATTAATGAGAGGTGAGCAACAGGCTAATTTAAGACAACTATATTTCTAAGAGTCACTTTTACAGCTACAAATTGAATAATAGGTATGAATCTAAATCTACCTTCAAAACATGCTTCTAATCCTGCAACACAAACCATGAAGTCTTGTTTCATCATTTGAATAAAAAGGAGGGTGGCTTTGGTAAATGGGGTAAGTGTCCCAGTTTCTGTGCCTCAGCTGATCCCAGTGCTATAACCAGAAAGGAGTATTTTTTTTCAGTGTATTATAACTGTTTGGCTTATTTACTCCTTTATTTTTAAAAGAGATCATAGTATGCTCTGCATGAACAGATATGAGGGCTATAGGACAATGAAGTGCTTTTCCAACAGAAGTCATAAATACTAAATTCTGCAGTGAGCAGCCTTAATATTTGCAAAAAAGCATTGGTACCAGGAGGTGCTATTTTCTTTCACAAAGGCAGGTACATGTTACTAAAGACCTGATCCTGATTCTGTGTCAAACTTCATTGTGAGATCATTTTTAAAACTTCTAGAGGAACTGAGGAGCAAGGGTGTCTGAAATACAAAGTGCTCACAAGGACTGGAAAAAGAAAACAGCCTACAAAAGACCCTGCAGCAATGCTGGTGTTACCTTTGTAACCAGTGAGAGACAATGGCACTAGGGAGATCATTACGCAGGGGCTGGTATCCAAAAGCTTTGCATCACACCATAAAGAAAAGCAAAACAAAGCTATGGCCTAGACAAATCCTTAGGACCTCAGCATGGCCTGCATTGCCTCAGAAATAGCCAATCCTTGCTTCCCAAACCCCTAAGAGATCAATTATGGAATTCATTTGAATAATAAAACATAAGTGAAATTTCAGTCTCACCTGCTACCTTATCTTGCATTTAAACTGAGTCCTCAAAAAGCCTAGCTTGTGGCAGAGGTAGTGACATGGGAAGGATGGGGCAGTTTATAGCCTATAGTTTATAGTGCTCTAGCTTAGCATGAATAAAGTAGACATCTTGCACAGAAATGTTTCAAAAGTCTTCTAGTTACTATGATTATTTTATTATAATTTTTAATCATAATTTGAATCACTTCAGTTTTAGGTTGTCTAACTATGCTGCTGCAGAAACAATAACCCTGGAAGATGGTTTGGCATAGAGGGTCTCTGGCCAGCAATAGCTTTCAGATTGCTAACCACCTCTCAGTGAGGCAGTGGCTGGTCCTTTCCAGTGCCCACATCCTGCTTCTGTCCAGGGCCACTCCAGGATGGGCTACACTAGCACCACATCACCCAGCATGGAGCTCCTCTCAGAAAGGAACATTTCCATTTGAATTAGCACTCTAGTGCATTTTTTTTAATTAGTGTCATTTCTTTGTAACTGGTGCTGTCTGGCACTGAATGGTCTGTAAAAGCTCTGCTTCTAAAGCAGCAGCAATTGCTGGAGGAATGAGAGGTCACTGCTGAGTCCTGTGGTGTTTATACAGGAGCCCTGTTACAGGTTTCTCTTAGCCTAGGATGATATCAGCAAGTGATATCTTTGCTTATTTTTGACAGCTCACAGGAAATACACTAAGTCCTTCTTCTGCAGGACTTCCAGGTCCTCCTTCTCCCTATAGACTTTTTTTTCTCCATGCTGGAGCATTCTGGTTGTTCATTTAACAATAATATTGTGCCTGAGGGATAAAGCAGCATCTTTGGCATCTTCTGACTTACGAAGCCTTTCCCTTAGTATCCTATGCTAAGATATCAACATAGCATGCAGACTATCTTTGAACTAATATTTCCGATCGGTGGTTGTAAGAACAGGTCTTGTGCAATGAAGCAGATTTGGAGCGGAAAAGCTGCAATAAAAATACACAGCTTGTTTTCCAGAACTTACCTCCTCATAGTGAAATCCCTCTGTAGAACGGCCAGGCTTGCACTTAGCTAACAGAATTAAAATATGTACTATTGCATGCTTGCATTTCCTTTTTTTAAAGAGGGCTTATATTAACCTTGACAGGAGAGGGCTAACAATATGGGTCTCAAGGCCCGTGACCCACAGGCAGGTGCAATGTCAAAGCAAGAGCTCCCTGCCCCAGCTCTATAGGTGCTTGGACCCCAGCTCATGCCCAGGCACATGGCAGTCTCACAGCAATCCTTCAGAGCCAGGGCACAGGATTAGACTTATTTCTGTAACTCCGAAAATCAAAACTGCAGCTCCTGAAGTTAATCACCATAAATTTCATAACAGTTCACAGAAATGTTCTACATGAAGCATTGATGTCTATGGAGGTGTCACATTAAAAAGCAAAGAAATTACTATTTAGACCTCCTTGATTAATAATGCTCAACCAAAACACTTTGGAGAGCAAGATAATTAAAGCAAGTCAGACCGTACAGAATACGGTGACAATATGTGAAAGGTTAACATCAGGTAGTGAGACTGCTTCAGAAACATCTCAGCCAGAACTGACAGTTTTATAGCCTCCTAGAAGATATACCTTTACTTTGCTCAGCAGCATTTCAGAGCCTTCATATATCAATTGGCACAGAGGAAAATGTGAACACTATTGTTTTCTCTAAACCAAGTCTGTTCCAATTAATTTTGTGGCCAAAATTTTTGTGGCCACAATTATAACGTCAAAATCAATGTGTGCTTAATATCAGTGTGATGTTCAATTGTTGTTCCCCAGTACTTGAAAGAATGCTTCAGAAGCATTATTAAAGGTCAAATTTTTACATGCCCCTATTCCACCTTGTTTTCTATGGGAGATGTTGGTGTATGTTGCTGAAGTCGCAGTGTGGAATACATAGGTCCACTTATGCCATTGCATACATCTTTCAAAGTTTTCAGTGACAAAATAATTTTTCTTGAGGTAATTGTGGTTTCTGAAGAAGCTGTGCCAATTCCAACCCACAGTTCAACAGAGTGCAAGGCATTTTCTTTTGCATTATGCCTAAAATCGTATAACCACCTCTAGCCAAAAGAAATAAAGCTTTTAATAGCTTTGAGGTGAAACTCATAATAGTAACTTTTTTATGTAGCATTTTTCATTTCAGGATTGCACAAAGCACTTTGATGGAATTGCTTTTAAGCCAGGAGAAATCATGATTTCGGTCTCCAGCAGAGCACAGATCTCTAGTTCTTCTACAGTGCCTTGTAACCTGTGGTTGCTGTAGTAACCTTGGGAGACCCCATTAAGCAGGTTGTATCAGATTTATTTTGCAAATAGGGAAATTGTATATTCAATTCAATGGCTGACTCTTAGAACACACAGCAAGAAATACAATGCTCAAATCAAATAGCAATTAATCTAAGAATTGTTTTACTAGTTGCAAAATGCCTAGCTATTTTCAGCCATACATTTGATGGAGGAAAACCAAGCTCTGAGTGTCATTCCTTCTTTAAGTCTCAAGGACTTGTATGAACTGTTTTTAACTGATATTTTAAGAACAGTGGTACAATTGCTCTTAATAATTTTGGGGTTTCATTATAGTATTTGGAGTCACATCGAGGAGGAGAAAGCTTAGTTTCTCTTCTTCACATGCAGTTAACTAGCTGGTGGTAATGGAAACAAGTCATAAAGAGTGCTTTGAAGACATTTTATTATGTTTCATTGCCATGATAAAATAATGAAATAGTAATAAAAGAGAGGCAAATCAAAGAGCAGCAACAGAAAATGGAGCTTCAATGTTGTTTATGTTCCACATTAATAAAGGGCAACTTGCTTTCAGTTCATGATAGAGTTGTGTGAATAGGTTTAGACAGAACTGCAGGTACAAATGAGCTTTCCCTTTAAAACAATTTTTAATAGAAATTATAAGATTATAAGGTTTATTTTCATCTACAAAGGTGACTTTCTGAGATGCAGTGCAAGATATGCTGTTCAATGTTTAGCGGATCCAACCTACGGATAAACTAAACACAGTTACTGTACTGTTCAGTAGCTATAGGAAAAATCATTAACATCAACTCAATTGCATTTAAGTTTCTAGACTTGGTTTTAGAGACATCACTAATAGTGATATAAAATATGTAACAATCCCAACTTTGCCAAATTCTTATCATAAGGATTCATTTACAAGTTTCCCTACAGTCTTTCTAAAAGAGTTGCATGGCTGGGTGAGTTTTTCTCATCTATATTTTTTTAGTGAAGCTTATTTTTGCTGCTGCTACTTTATCAGTAAGGGGATTCAAAACATACAGATGTAGAAAGAAGTTTAAGGTTTGTAAGGAACATCATTCCCTAGAGAAAAGTTTCCACTCGGGAGAACAGTTGTTTTATTAATGTGGTGTTGGGTTTTTTTTCTTTAAATCAGTACCAAAATTATCCACTTTTTTTATGCAAAAATTTCTTTCTCTAGGAGTGCAATATAGCCTTATATGTGTTTAAACTTCTGAGAAGTGTTTGTTACGCTTTGAGCCAGGTCTGAGTATCGACAAAACTACTCCAATCCTCCTAAAGGATGTCTTTTATTGTAGCACTATGTGGATGGGTGAAACATTCATACAGGGTCACCTCACTGTTCATCTGGTTTCTCATCATTCCTGAAGAGAGAAATTACTCCAGCTTTGATGAAAAAGTGAAGGAAGCAAAATGAGGAAATAAAATTACCTGTTTCTTCACCTTGCACACTTAACAGCCCCTTGAGATCAGTCTGCTGTCTTTTATTGTGGCAATATATATTGCTACATCCTCCACCACAGGAACTGCTAGGGTTGTTTCACCTGAATGGCAGAAATAATTAATAACTTTCTTTTCATATTACTGATATTTCTTTCCAGATGGTTCTATGCTATTGTTCAAGCTATAGTATCACACAATTGATTTGTAAGCACAAAGAGGTTCCTGTTTTCCCATGGATTCAATGATTTAAGGCTGCTTGGGAAAACTGTAGTTTGTTCTGATTTGTAGTTCAGAGTTTAGGTGTTCAAATTTTGCTTAGTTAGAACTGTATTGATTCTGACTGCTAACTGAACTATGATTATAGTCTTATGTTCTAACATTTGAATGTAGAGGGAAAATGGGGAATTACTTTACTTTTCTGTATTATTTTTCTTTTTTGCTCTAATGGCTAGGAAGCCATGAAACTTTGAGATAAGCTGTGTCAGTGTGATTTCAGGGGCAAAATCTTGGCTACAAAGCATTCAGCTTACTTCTGAGCATGAGGTGCAACATTGAAACATGACTTTGAACTACTGAAGTCTTTCATCTAGAATCTGCATTCATCACTAGTACTTTCAGAAACCAAGCTACATGCTAAAAACAATAAAGGCTTTAATTTCAGCATAGCAGGAACACTTGCAGCAACTTGCAGGAACTTGCTCATACTAATATGGTAAATTGTACATTGAGCACCTGAAAGAAAGAAAATAATTTGAAGTATGCTTTTGTGGTTTACTGCAGTTGTAAAATGACAAATTTAACAAAGTAGAGCATGGGCAAAGAATAACCTCTGTACACAATTGAAGAGCTGTCATTAATGTGTTGCAGTATCTGTGAAAATAATGTATTGCTTTAAGCAGTGTCTTTGGTAATCTAAGGGGAAATAAAAAATAGACAGCAATCTTGAAGAACAAGATGAATTTGGCATTTTGCACAAAAACGCAGAATTGTTGTTGTTATGTGGTATGCCAAAGGCCATCAATTGGTCTGTGTGGGACTGCCAATAACTAACTTATGCATGCATAATTGAGACTAGCTCACCATCTTCCAGTTCAAGAAGTCAACTAATTGATCAGAAATGTAGGAGGTTACATATATAAGAAAATTTACATGAAAGAAAAATGTCAGTAAAGAATGCTGTAGAGCTTTTAAAGTTCTTTTTGCTTGTCTGTCCACATCAGTTCTAGTCACAGTCCATCCCAAAACTGTATCACGCCATGCCATGGCTAAGGGAGTTACACTGCATAAAGATTATCTGATCTACAATAAGATGAAGAGTGATGTGTAACACAATGATCCAAGATACTAAAGATGAGAATTTGGCAAAGATTAGGAAACTTGCTTAAAATGTGTGAACTTCACTTAGTTATCAGCTGCATAACTGAAGAACTAGTCTTCCTTGCCAGTCAATATATTTTACAGATTCATATATCAAGAAATCATAGGATTATGTTTGAAAAAATGGATTGGAAGAGATGTGAAAAGGTCATCTACACAATTCTTCTGGTGGGACCAGCCAGGTTTGTGGCATTTTAGAGGTGGAGATTGCACATCCTCCTCAGCAGTGTGTTCACATTTACTGGTAGGTTGCTCCTTTAACAGTCCCACACATGTTTTCCTGCAAGTCAAGTTCACCCAGGTGTTCCAACTGCTTCTGCTATAGTAATATATTCCAACACACTGTATTATAATAAAACTGAGCATTTACAGTAGGACACACATCAACTTTTTAATTATGTTCTCTTTTAACACAGTTGAGTATTTTGCTGGTAGGAACACTGATGTAAGTAGAAAGTGAGGATACTGACAGTTTCCTTTAAATTAACTTTTTTTTTTTTTTTTTTTTTAATTGAGATGAACCAAAAAATAGATCAGGGAAAAAATGTAAAACTTAATGGTTTCTGCTGCTACAGCAATGCTTAAGATAATTGCAGTACTCTAATTGCATTCTTTTGAAGCAATCAAGCAGAAATCAAGTTTTCTAAAATAATTGTTGTTGGCAATAGCCATATCTTCCCTAAAAACAGTAGCTTCAATATCTGCTTATCCAGCTGGAGTCACATGAAATCAAGCTAGACAGAATCTATCTAATATACTTTTTGACAACCACTCTACAAAATTTTGTGTGGAGTGAGGATTGAAAAGCTTAATGGAACAAACGCTAGTTTGACAACTAGTGATTTTTATCATGCAAAATGTTTTTTATATAATGTCCAAATATTTTATTTGTGATTTTTTTTCTAAACCCAATATAAATGCATCTGCAATAATCAATTATTTACATGTTCATTTTGGTGTTGCAACCTAATTTTATATTAACTAAAATATTTAAACATTTATATATATATTAATAATTTCTATTTAGAAATGTGACATTTTGATATACAGTACTATATAATTACTTCACCACTGTAGTGAATACCATAAATATGATGGTAAAGGTTCAATTTAGCAAAGTATTTTAAGGATGAGCACAAATCTTTGATTTCAGTGGAAGTTTAATTGTACTCCGAATCTTCTTACTACACTTGTAATTTCATTAATACCCATTTTGCAGTGAGGAAAATAAACCTACCATTTAACTTAACTGATGGAGTTTGTTAAGAGTAAAAGTAAATTGATTTTCTTCTACATCTTTTTACCATTACTATGCTACTTCTGTAGAAGAAAAGAAAAAGCTGTTGAAAGGAAAAAAACCCACTACATCCTAACTGTCAAACACTAGGTATCCACTCTGAATGCCTGGTAACTGATAAAATAATGGAACAGACAGTACCTTTCCCTTTCCAGTACTAAAAGAGCAGAACAGGAAAATAAAGGCTTTAGGCTGACAGGGAGATGGGAGAGACAACTTTAGTGCATTTCTCTGCTCCAGGCTTCCTATTTGGTCTCAGTAAACCAGTAATTTTCCAGTTGTAAAATAAGGAATGGGGAGTTAGATTTATCCTTGAAGTATTGTGAAAAGACATGTTATGTATTAGATGCTGAAAAATGAGGATACCAGTGATCTGAAAGGTTTCAAGAAGATGGTCAGTATGATGCCTTCTAGAAACTTAATACTGGTTGATAATTTAACCTACCTGAAAACATTCTTGAAAATCTTTATTGGTTAGATGTTTAAGGGCAGCAATATTTTTAAATTTGAAAGATCAATAGTTAGATTTTCATTGTAGCTTAAGCCACTGAAGAACAGTAAATGACTTCATGTCACCAATACAGTGTTAGCAGAATGGCCCAAAACACCGACCCAGATCAAGCCTTTTAACAGACTAAATATTTAAATTGCCCAAATTGAAAATAATATTTTCTGAAACACAGTCCTTTAGATTCGCCTCAAATTGGTGATCCAAAACCAGCTAGTTCAAGTCATTAGGCCATCTTGAAAATCTTGGTCTTCAGTTTAGAATGGATTGCCATATTTTGATGAATCCATTCCATTCCAAGAGCCTTTCATAAACTCTCCTTCGCAAGTATGGCACATGACAGTTAATATAAGCAATTTCTACAGCATAAATCATAAGGATCGGTTTCAGCTTAGATGGAAATTCTGGTACAGTTATAGATCTGAAAAATGAGTACAGAACAGAAGGGCTGGCTCAGTGTTAACCTTGCACAGTTAAATCAATACTGTAATACAGACCCTCAAACTGAGACAGCACTCTGATCACCCCTACTTACTGCTTCTGCAGTGCATTGCGTAAATTCTTCCTTACAGAAAAGGATTTAAAAATAGAAATGAGGTGCAGTGGTTACCTTGGGGTTGGCTTTTGGAAAGGGAGGATGTTACAGGCAGTAGAGAAAAATCTTATCCTTTCCTTCCAAATGCATTGGGTGAGAGAGAGATCTTGCATTAACTATGCAAACTATATTATAGTGTTGCATTCATAAAACTCTCACTTCTGGGAAGTGTAAAAGCCCAAAAGTAGGACCAGACCAACATACTTGATGCATAATGCACTAGACTGCCTTCTGGCTCTGAGATCCCAGAAACAAAGTTGTACAAATAATTCTGCGGTTCGTTTATTGTGATTCAGTGACTGATCAAATAGAATCATCACGTAGACTCAAAATACTTTTTTTTTTCCTAGATAAAACTAGTAACTGTTTTTTTTTTAAAAAAAAGCTAAATCTGCATTTCATTTACACTTATTTTTCAGTTTTGAAAGTTATGTTTCTCTAATAAGTGTCTAAAATAGACAGGTTTTTTTCTGTTTAGAAAATGTCAAAAAATATTCCAATACTTCAGGAATTTTCTTCTCTCTCATTGCTATTTTTCACAAATTTGTCCTCAATTTGTCTTAATTTTATTCTAAAATTTTGAATAACCTGGAGGGGGAAAGATTTCTCTGTCAAGGAGCTTTTATTAAATAAATCATCAGTCTTAAAGTTCTGCCTAGCTTTGTTCAGTGGTCTATTTAAAATGCTTGAGCGTGCTCAGTCCAGTCTTCAGTATTACAACCAGCTTATCATCATTGTTAAGCAAAAAATCGCTGTCAAAACTGATTCCATCATTGGTGGTCTTGCTGGGCAGCTGAAAAACTGAATGGACTGTGGGGCTAATTAGGCATCTGGAATGGGTTCAGTTCTCATCTGTAAGGCTTGGCTCATTGAAAGGAGACTGGGGAAGATGAAGGTTGCTAAAGAGCTTTTTTTTTTGTCACATAAGCCTACTGTGTTATTTTTCATTTCATTAAAACACAGAAATATATTGCATTGCAACCTGATTAATTGTCATAATTGTCGTATGCCAGGAAATCACTGTACAAGCACAAGTACACTGCTCCAAGTAACAAGGATAGAAAAGAAAGAGAGAAGCCCCACATGACCATCAAGCTACTGGGTGGGGACAAGAGCGGAGGCAGCCACATGGTGAAAATCCACAAAATACCCAGGTTGTATCCCACTGAGGATGTTCCTCACAAGCTTTTGAGTCATGGCAAGAAGCCCTTCAGCCAGCACAAGAGGCGGCTGAAGGCCTCCACCACTCCATGTACTGTTCTGATTGTGCTGACCAGTTGTCACAGAGGCAAGCCTGTCATCTTCTTGAAGCAACTTGATACCAGACTTTAGTTTGTTATAGGACCATTGGTTGTCAATCATGTCCCTCTGCGGAGGACCTATCAAAAATATGTTATTGCTACATCTACAAAGGTGGATATCTCTGGAGTGAAAATTTCCAAGCATCTCACTGATGCATACTTCAAGAAGAAGAGGCTTCGTAAGCCCAAGCACCAGGAAGGTAAGATATTTGACCCTGAGAAGGAAAAATACAAGACAACAGAGCAGCGCAAGTCAGACCAGAAGGTGGTGGATTCCAAGATCCTGGCGTGAATCAAGAAAGTTCCTCAGCTCCGTGGGTACCTGAGCTCTACATTCTGTCTCTCCAATGGAGTCTATCCTCAGAACTGGTGTTCTAACTACCCTGAAAGCACCACAATAAATTTGAAGGAAAAAAAGGGATTTTTTTTTCTTTTTTTAAATTACACCTGGGTCAGAGCAATCCCAGGCACAGCTACAGGTTGGGCAGAGAAAAGATTCAGAGCAGCCCTGCGGAGAAGGACTTGGGGTTGTTGGTCGGTGAGAAAATGAGCATGAGCCGGCTGCAGTGTGCGCTTGCAGCCCAGAAAGCAACCGTATCCTGGGCTGCATCCAAAGGAGCGTGACCAG
>JBCJKH010080940.1:0-13265 GCA_039877255.1 Loriculus beryllinus
AAGAGAGAGGTGGTAGGTGCCCAAGCACACAGTCTTGAACTGCAGAAATAGCCCACGTGTCATACCAGAGGCAGATGTAAATTAGAAAAATCTATGCACTAAACACTATATCTGATTGATCCAGAACAACTAAAGGACACAGCACAGATGCTGATGTTGCTCCACAAGATCTGCTCTGGGTCCAAAAGACCAAGTAGTATGCCATGGTGGACTTAGAGGAAACTGAAGTGTGCAGACGTTTGGAGTGTTGCCATCTGAACTGAACTCTGCACACAGTTGCACTTCTGCAGACTCCTGGCTGGCCTCACAAGTCATACAGTCAGGTTAATGTATCTGTGTATGCTTTTGAGATCCGATAGACTCAAAAGACCTGTATAAAATTAATATTAATTTGAAACTACACAGAGCAAAGCTACAATGTCACATGAAAATGTAAAATGCATGCTTGTAAGCAGATGAGTAATATATTTGCCAAATCTCACTTACTTGTCACTATATTAAAAATAATTAATGATGACTGGGGGGGAGGACAGAGACAACAAAACCGCTGTCTATACTTCTGAATCCATTCACTTACCAAGAAAGCCTCAACTTCTAATTAAAACAAATTTCAGGTTTTACCTACCATCATTGCTGGAAGAGCCTTGGAAAAAACTCCCGAGGTTCCTCCAAAATACTCAAATACTGGAGGCAAAGAACCAGCAAATGTTAAATAGCCACAATGCAAAGTCAGTCTCAGGATATTTTTAGGATGGGCTGATTTTTGAACACTAAGGTGGCAATGCTGCCTTTACTCCTCTGAACTAGCTTTTGCATTGCAGTGCTTTTTAGGCACTGCCCTTTCCTACTCTTAAAACCAATTGTTTACTTGTACAGCAATCAAATACATGCTTTAAAATACTTTCTGCTGATACAGTATTGTTGCGTATAATTGTTAATGACTGACCCTTCAGACAGCCTGTTTCACATCTTCATACAGCTACCTTCAACAAACATTTCACTCCTGGTATTGAGCGCAATGACTGCAATCAACCAAACATGCAGAAAAATAGTTCAGCCGGGTGTGTGTTCTTTACTTCAATTAAACTCACACAGTTGGATGCCTACTGTTGCCAAACCAGTAATATAATTTATACATTATAGTCCAAACAGTAAAACTACACTAAAAGTCATTTAACAATATTTATAACACCATAAAATAGAGTGTTAAAATATATGAACTGCAATATGTACCAAAATTATAAAATTTGTTTCTCATCATCAGTGATTAAAACCAGGATCATTGCTCTAGCTTCAATACTCACAACCCTGGTGACAGATTAGAATTCAAATCTTAATGATCAATTTACAATTAACAAGATAGAAGTGAAACAAATTAAACCAACCATTATATATAACGAGACCCAATGGACTCCCATTGTTCCTCTTAATTACAAAACGCAAATCACAAATACACAGTGGGTAGTGTTAAGCATTAATCTACAACCTAGAAACTCAGACAGTGACAATCAGAGGGAAAAAAAAGAATGAAACAGAGAAGAAATCAACAAAGGACTATATTTTTAAACATGCCTACGCATACAGAAACCTTCTCAGACACTATCTTCTTTCTGCACAGCTTGAGGGGTTTATAATTTGTCTGACATTGTCTTTCTGAAGCTTTTCTAATCCTGTGCAGGGGCTAGCTCACAAAAAAGGTTCCAGCTTATGTAGAAACAAGACTTCAGTTTAGATTTCTCAGACAACCTGTATTAAATATAAAAATATACGTGCAATTCAGAGGCATCCCACTGAAATTGTGCAAATATATAGTTGTCATAGATAAATTTGAAATGCTTCGTATTACAAATGGGCCCTTTACTTCCCATTAAAACCCCCAAATTTTATATCAACTCACTCGTGCTTCTGTTACTTAAAAAAGCGTGAGTATTTTACCAATTAAATAATGATACTGCTACTATACAGTTATTGCTTAACCACATGGAAACTAAGAAACAAAGGCTCTAGAGGTATAGCAAGAAAATACAGGCCTAGGTCCAAAATTCAGTTTACAGTAAGGCAGAAGACATGGAAAAAATATTTTCCATGCAAATATGGCACACTGCTGCTTCATGATCTGCTTTTATTATTGTACATGAGGATGAAGTTATAAAATCTTCCAAAAAATGACTTTTTCATTTAATTTTTTTTTTTTTTAGGACAAAGCTGCAGCTTTCTGTCCCAGAACTGTGATTTTACACTACATCCAGTGACAATGAGCATGGAGGTTGCTTTTCAGAGGAATGCTACTGAAAGATACACACTGATCATGCATTTAAAACTTTAGTAATTTTCTGCATCTGATCACATCATGTTTTGAAGCCATCTATTGGTTTACCATTCCCTGCCATCTCCAGTTTCACCTTTCTATTCTTATTTCCCCATGTTTTCTTTATTTCTACCTATTTCTCCATTCTTGTTACTTACTGCAGCAGCTCCCACTCCAGTGAAGGCAAGCTCAAGCTATTTTAGGGCCACTTCTCAGAACTGCTTTCATACGTTCTTCCATACTGTTTCTTGTGCAAAATATACCGCTTTCTGGAGATCCAAGAGGGCTTTTTTTCCCTGTTTCAGGTTCTTGACATAGTCAAGCTAATGCTGCTAGGTGGAGAAACACTTGGCAATCTCTGGTATTTATTTTCAGAGAATAATGTGTTTTCACAGTATGTTTTCTGTCTTTCCTTCATCCTTTTACAGTTACTAGTCTGTGACTGTGAGCTCTAGCAACAAAGTCTGTGTGCATTTTTATTGCTGGAATAATAATATGATTTGAATCTATTTAGATTTTGTATTACTTTAGCAGAGGAGCCTTGCATTTTCAGCAGAAAATTTCTGTTTGCTTCTCTCTCCAGTATCCATCACAACATTTACAAGGGAAGACTGCTTTCATTTCCTTAAGTTTCTCATTTTTTCCCCAAACATTCTGGATGGGATTCATCTCCCAACTTCAGCCACTTAACAGCTAGTCAACACTTTATATTCAGTGGAAAGTAGGATGGGCAGTGGAGGCAGTACCTGTGGGAAGCATCATATATTTTATATATATATATATATATCTATACATAAAATATATATACATATGTGTGTATATATATAATTCCTTTTTGACTATTCCTGGAAAAAGGATACTGGAATGAGCTATCTCCCTGAGAGAGTGTTGCCTCTGTTATGTTATCTCAGTAGAATGATTAAATCTGCCTAATACAAGAAGAATCCTATCTTGAAAATTAATTCTGTGTCTTTGCTGAGTGTTTTCCTTGCTTCACATAAGCCATGTGAGATGATCCTTGCCTTAATTACCAAATTCAGTTTCCATGAAAATTACAGAAGTTGCAAAATGCCAACTCACCGCTTAAAGTCCTATTAATTACTTTAAATATGAACCCTGAAGAAAGTTTCAACTGAGACTGTTTTCACACTTAAAAATCTAAAATTAAATCATTTACTGGTATAGCACTAAAAAATGATTCTTCTTAAGGTAGCCCTGTCCTATAGAACTTTTAAATAGATACCCTCATACTTTTGGATTTATTTAAACCAATTATTGCTCCCAGGTTTCATTCTATTCCTGAATTTTTAATGGTTTTGTATATAGATCTGCTATTGATTTTAACAAGAGCATCACATAACAAGAAGCAGCACAACCAGAGCTTCAATGATTAGCAATTTTGATGACAATTATTTCAGAGATAATTATTCAGTGTGTAGCATTGTGAATGGAGCTTTAAGTAAATAATTAAAACTACAGACTACAGTTTTAAGAGCTTCAAATATTTGGTATTTTTCATATAATTTCACGTAAACTCAAATTGTAGCTTTGTGAACAATTTTCCACTCTTCACATTAAGAATATGAGCACCAATAAGAAAATAGTATGTAATTTTTTTCATTGGAATTGTCTCAGAAATTTGAAGTAATAGCCAGAAACATAATCTGAAAAGTGGAAAATTAGAATTACCCTGGATAAAAATCTATCCATGTTCCGTAAGTGGCATATACTCTACTGACATGATACTCAAGACAAGTAGAATAATAGTAAATATTAAATCACATACACAAAAAAAAATGAAGCACGTCCTAATAATGTAAGGGGCAGAACAAGAAAAAACTACTAACCTGTATTTTTCTGACATTTGCTCCAACTTCCTTGCCAACATACAATATTCTTCCTTTAATTTTGCTATGAATGCATTCTGGGAGGTCAGCAATGAATCCAATTCATTTACTAGAAATTGTAAAATTATAAAACTAGAAATTTATTTTGCAATTATATAAATTGATAGATCATTTATATAAAAAATTGTATATTCTCAATTTCTTTCCTCTAGATCCTTATGGCTTTTGGTGTGGGTTTTTTTTTTTTTTTTTTAATTTCAACTGCTTGGACATGGAATAATGACATCAACATTCACCAAATAAAGGCTCTATGTCAGAATAAGCTAAAGTGTTAAAGCAATGTTGACACTGAATCTGGTCTTGTGAGAAGAATCATCATAAAGACTACATAGCTAATCTGGTGGTTTTGCTTTTTAGCTGCAAGTTCATTGACATTTCTGAGAGGAATAAAATTGGCAAGCCACGTCTTCGCAGCCTTTTGCTTGCTTAACTGGTGCAGAGGATACACTGGCAACCCAAACACTCACACTGTAGACTCATTTCATTCTCTACTTAAAAAAACCCCAGTTATTTTATTTACTGGGTCCTGTACTTACTATGATTAATACATTTTTTTCTCTTTAATGATAAGATATAAACTTATTGTCCAGTGACAACTGCAGTGAAACCATTTTATAAATTAATTTTCAGTTACTATTGTTCTGGGTTGCACCAAAACTCTTTTACTCTTTCAAAAGGAAGCTATTGCAAAATTATTTTTCTTGATTTCTGCTTTTAAAATCAGACGAAGAGAGACCACTGTTACCCAAATTCCTTGTACGTGTGTAGGATCATAATGCACAAGGGTTTCTTTATGTACATAAAAAATAACTATAATTTTCAAGTCCTTCTAATCCTACTAGAGGTATATATAAACAAACTCAGCCGTAAGGTTGTTTCATTTCTGCATACTGGGACAATTTATGCACCAGGAGGGTAAATTACACATCTCTTGTGCAAAATTACATTTGGTCATATGCAGATGTGCTGGCTAGAGTAGAGGAAAATGATTCTGATTGCTTCTTTTCTTTTCCTACTGTGTAGACAGCAGCCATAATGTAGCTGTTTGCATTCCCTGAACACATGGAAAGGTCCTCTAGTACTGTGACAATGCTGCAAAAAAGGCAGAAAATCAGACGGCAGATGTCAATGTGTGTGCTACCTCAGGTATTATCTGACACTGCTTAGAATTAATGTATGTCACATCATATTTCTAAAGATATTGCAGGACAGGTGGGTAAAAATTACATTGTATTAAACATATTAATATATTATATTCTGTAAGAGCTGAAGCTCCTCCTCCTTTCCATGCTCAGGGGTTAGAGATTTCTTCTCCAAAAATTTTCCTTTTTTTTTTTTTTGTTTATAATATGCACCTTTTTAATGTTGTTGGCATACTACTTCACAATAACAAGAGGCTTTTTTTGTTTGATTGGAGAACCTGTTTTCCTTCCAGATTAAAGGTTAGAAGTTATTGATCAGCTAAGTCAATGCAACGAAGTCTCCTGTTATGAGAACCTGAAGTATGCAAGGGATTAAATATCTTTCTTCTAGATTGAGGGTGTGTATGTGGAGGGGCACATGGTAATGCTAAAAATGTTTGAGGCTGCAAAGATTAAATAAAGAAACATATCAATTTGGAGCCAGTGAATTACATCCAGCTGCGACAGTGAATTAAGAACCGATTAATGGCTAAAGCTTTTCTCCAGTTTGGATGCCGAAGCAAACTCATTAAGCTTTTAGAGTAGCTATAATGTGTGTACTGTGGGAACTGTTCAATGCTATTCAGGAGACTTTAACTGTAAGCTCAGAGCATTTCCCGCAGAGCTTCTGATGCTATTTTCTTTATATAACATGTGTGCCTGAAAATCCAGCCAAAAACAAGCCCTTTGTTTTTCTACTTTGTTGTGGTCTCTCTCAGCTTTACGTTTCTTGAACACAGGTAAATAAACTCATAATCCAGATGGTGCAACAGATGTGAGAGCAGCACTCTGAAATCAACAGACAGTGGGCAATACTTTCCATTTTCTCTTTTAAACGCTAACTAATATGTAATTCGGAATCTCCGGTGTAGTTAGCATCTGCTCCCTTCGGCCAGCCAAAGGTTACAGGTGTTCCTGATGTCATTTCACAGTAAGGCGTGGGCCTGGCTTGTGAGTGAGTGCCCAGGCTCTAATCTTTCCCTACCACCTACCAGTTTTCTCATGCTGGGCCTCCATTTGCTGCATCTTCTGTGTCAGCTCCTGCTCTCTCTGCTGGGCCTGAAGGGCTCGGGCCTTTGCTTCATTGCTAATGCTCTGCTCAATGCTCTCTTTCTTCAATCTATTTAAAAACAAAAATAGGAAATAAAGAAAACCAAACCTCATATACTGAAGATGATAAATAAAAATGGCAATTAATAATAACACAAAAGAAAAACCTGGCCTAGCTTTTCACAGTAAACATTCCCCTCCTACTTCATGTTACACAAACTGACCTTTCTCTTACAATGTCAAACATTCTCCAGTGACTAGCAGAAAATAGATAAAAACATATGATCAATTTCCTGAGCAAAAATTAGCTTGCAGACAAAAAAACAATTTTATATTTAAAAATTTGAAACATGGCCTCTTTCCTAAAGAAGTGCCCCAACAACCACTTTGCACTGAACAGATCTTTTGCATTTTCTTTTAAATGTTATTTATTTAATTTTGCACTGAAGCTTAGGGACCTGACCCTGAGATGGACTGGTTCCCAGTGAACCAGCAGGAGATAAGTCAATGGGAGCGACTGCCACAGTGATCATAATACAGCTACTCTGAAAGCTTAATGAGTTTTTTTAAGCAACCAAACAAATTTTAACTATTAATTTATGTAAATAAGAGATGAATGCATCCGTTACAATAGAGAAGACTGTCAGCACCACACAGGCCCAGCCCCTTGTGGTTCTGCTCACTGGGGGGTTGTATAAGAAGGTCTAAAGCCCAGTACTATCTATCGAAGCACACAGGCAAGAGAGCAATTTACTTGACCAGATATGCAAGATGGGGCAATCTACTCCTGAGGCAAAACAAATGCTAGACTACCACACTCCATTGAAGCATTTTATTTAATGCAAGCCAAGCAAAACCAGCATGGAAAATACCACCCTCCCCCCCCCAAAAAAATGCATATAAATGAGAAAAAGGTCCTAAACTGCAAACTCATATCTAGACTTTCCCAATGGTCGTGAATATTTATCTGGTGCACATTAGGATCCAGATTCAAAATTTCAGAGAGTTCACAATTCAAGTATTAATTTCTAGATTTAAAATTGTACATATATGCACACACTTTTCCACTGAAAATACCTTAGATAGCTTGGGATAGGCTTCAGCAAAGTCTCCTAAACATGTTGGTTTATTCTAGGGATAATGCCTATTCCAGGGGACTACAAAACAGAACATTGGCATAGATCATGTAAGGATAAAGCCACATCTCATGTGGTTGCTGCACTTAACCTTTGGATTGGTGCCTAATAACCCATCCGAGATATTGCAATATCTCAGCATGACACACACAATGTTAAATCTTCTCTCTTAAATTTACCCCAAAGCAATACAAATGGTGGGTCACATTACACTAATTCCTGGTCCTGATGTTACAAGCCCTACCTTAGGCAAAACTCCCTTTGAAATCACAGGCAGGTTTTTTTTTTGAGGTAAGACTGAGAATGATTTGACAAAGAGAACGTATTTAGATAGCAAGAATATTACAGCAATAAGGAAACAAGAGCACATTTTTGAAGAAAGTTTCATACACTGAATTGCACTTTATCACATTCTCCAAATTACTCTGTAACCATATTGGGGCTATCCTAAGGAGTGATGCTTTCATCACTTCCCAAGTGTAAGCGCCAATCATGGAAAAGCATTATGGAAAAATCTTTACATATTTGCTGGGAACCAGACTGTTTAAACCCCTTTCAAACATCATTTTACTTTCAGACAGCTGGCGTGAGCACTGGACTGCTCAAAAAACCACACCAGCACCTAACACATGCCCCAGATACTTTCAGCTACAGAAAGTGGCAGTAGCACAGTATTTTATTTAATAGTGTCTCCTGTGAGATGGCTGTGTGCAGTTGGGTGCTGGGCTATCCTGTGGCACACAGCTGGCTGACTAGCTTTCTGCTGGGGGTAGCCTTCAGCATATATCAAGCTTTCCAGCTCAAGGCAAGCCTGTAAAGGTCTATTCCTCAGTGCTAGGGTCTCTCCTGTCAAACACATACTAACATATGCTAATGGGAAACTCTCTTGTTTGGACCCCTCTAAAAAAGCCACTCACCTGTGTTACTTACTAGAGCAAACTGGCAGGAGCTCAGAATCCATGGATGCAACGTGAGCTCCCTATGGCTGAAGTGTGTATGGGGTAGGTGAAAAGAGATGAGTTTATACAGTGGCTAAAAGCTCAACTATAAGACTAGGAAAACACAGGTAAGTCTTACACAGAAGAGTAGCTGACTAATCTCAATTAGCACCTACAAAAAACTGGGATTGAGACATATCCAGTGCCACAGAAAGCAATATCTGAGGTGCCCAGGGCTGCTGAGGAATGAAAAAATTTCCTGCAGACAAAGCTGTCTAAACTGCACGCAAGTCTTTCACCCACACCTTGAGTTGACACCTTCCCTGCTCTCTAAGTTCAATCTCTCTGCCCTCCTACAGAAAATTCCCCAACACACTCTACATAAACAGAGAAAGAAAAAACCCAAACCAACAACAAAAGCCCTGTCATGTTCAAAACACACGGAAGGCAGCCCAAGAGACTTCAGGAACTATCAGTAACATTCCTGCGACAACCAGAAAATACTGCAGGAGTTTTAGAAGGTTTGACACTGGCTGCTTATTTGCAATTACTCTGAATTGTGAAAGAAGGTGAGCTTGACTTAAGAAAAAATAAAAGCTGGACTAAAATGGACTGTAAACAGAAGGAAACAATTATACCCCTCTGGCATTAGTGTTAAGATATCAGAAGTTTCCTCTTACAAAAACTTCACAATTTCTCACATTGGCTAAAGGAAAGCACAGAAACAACAAAAGCAAAGCAAGAACAGCCTAATTTTGATGACACAGGTAAGATTTAAATCAGAAATAGAAATGGCACCTAAAGATTAATTGTACCAGAACTCTTAAAAGCATCTATAGACATTAAAAAGGGGAGATGGTAGTTAAACTGCACCACCTTTTCTCTGCTAGAATGCAAACACTGGATCAGAGACAGTAGCAAAAATTGTAATTCTTTCACACAGTACCCCTTGTAAAATGAATGCCTCTCTGAGTTTGGATAGACTGGATTTGGCCATTACATTGATCAGTTTTACTAAAGCAGAAGCACTGAACTCACGGTGACTTCCATTTTTCTTGTAAAGTCAGAAGCACCCAAAAAACCATTCACATGGAGGCAAATTCAAACTCTCCTTGAGGCCTGCTCTGAGGTGCATGTTTTCCACAAACACTGATTGCTTTGAGCCTACTTTGCTAACTTGTTCACATATCTCAATGAACTGGATATCTAACAGAACTGGAAAGCTAACATAAAAGCATGCTGGCTGAATTTAAGCCACCAAATTTAATAACCAAACCCACCAACAAACTTTTCCCACCACTAACAAATAAAAGCTGGATCACAGATCCATTTTCAGAAAGACATCTACCAAACGTACTGTGTAAATGTCCTACTTTTTGCAGTAAAGAATAAGGAAGGATGTAAAGACTAGTGATGTGAAAGACGTTTGGCATAAATAATAGCTTGTTGATTTTTGATTGTGAAAGAACAGAACTTAAGACTGATAAAACTTTGTGTTTCACAACACAGTATCACTAGTAGGTCTTTCTGCAAGTGTCTTTTTGCTTTGGTAACAGTAAAAATACAAAATGAAATAATACAGGATGAATTTCAAAGTAGAATTAGGCCTCTGACTGGAGGTTGGCAGTAAGTCTTCTAACAGAGCAACTATGATGTGAAACAACCATGCTTTCTATATTGACTATTTGATTTTTCCATGAGATCAACATGTGGCATTTTGTAAAAAGCTAATGGATCCATTAGTAAGGACTATGAACTCAATTGGACAAATTAAAATACTCTAGCAATTATCTCAGTTCAGTGGCAAATAAGAGGTTATCATAACCTTACTTTTGACAGGTTCACTTTTTATTAACTACAGTTAAAAATGTAATTATATTTTAGACTTTCATATATACTTAGTTTAAACCGGACTTCATAAATTACTAAGAAGTAGTTGGCATATAGTGTTTCCAACATTTCAGGTATCTGAACTAACAAAGAAGTCTTGGTCTAAATAATGACCAGGCCTGAAACTCAAGCACCAACACTCATACTCAGGCAAGCAAGAAGACCAGTCGAGTTTTCTAACACTGACACTTTCAGTATATGCCTCAGTGGTCAAGCACAGAACTCTTTCCTAGATTCATACATAGCCAAGTGGGCCAGCACCATGGACAACTGCACAACAAAACCTCTTGGAAGAGGGAAGGCAATCAGCTGAGGCCTCCCTCAGCTCTTCCAGAGGAAATGGGCTTTCACGCCCAGTACTTTTGAAAATAAATGTGTAGCACAAGCTTCTTCATACCAAACTGAAAAAGGGTTTTGGGAATGTACCCAAGCACTTAATTCCCAGTATCTTTAAAAAAATCTGGCCTGAGGACACACAAATAAATTATGACACTTGAAAATAGGACTTGAAGCCCTATTAGAAGCCCTAATGACTTTAACCAGTAACTTTGGGTACAAAGGCTCAGCTATATATTATTCAGTCTACTTTGAAAGCTTTCTATGATATAGGCCTAGTGGACTGTCCATTACACACAGCTTTCTAAACCACCTTCTTACAGGTGATTTGATAGTCTTATTTCAGCTATAAGTGTTGATGGAAAAATGAAAAATCAGAGTATATCCTTATAGACAGGAAAAACCCCCTCACCAAAACCCCCAAACAACATTCATGGTAAAACCCAAACCAAACCTAACCCTCCCCCTCCCAAAAAAAAACAAACCAACAAACCAAACAACTGAAAAAAGAGAGCACAATACCTACCTTATTCTTTAAGGGGAAACATGAGAAAAATGATTGTATTCTCTTACTTTACTACCAGTAAGTAGTCAAATACCACAGTGATAAAGATCATAAAAGAATGTATCTAGAATAACATCATATGTTGGGCACAGCAGCTATTTATAATGCTGAATTTAATGCTATTTATAATGGAGAACGTATTTAGAGTTTTATCTTATGCTATCTGAAGACTTAATATTTTCAAACATTTAGATAAGGAACTAGGACACAGCAGGACCCCAAATTCCATAAGTAAATAAATAAATGCTGGCTTTAAGTGTAGCTATGATTCAAAATTCTTGATTTCCACATCTTCTAAATTAACAGAGCTCTAGAGCATGTACTGTGCTGATACGTTTGGATCAACTCTCTAATAAGACTCACGGTTATGAGATTTCTCGCTTTCCCTTAAGCCAGGCTTTTAGGAATCTTTTGCTTAGAGTTAGTTGTTTGGTTAGTTTCCTTTGTAACGCCTATGTATCTTCATCAAATAGGCCCTTGTTAATACCTAGGATTGCTATGACTGAGGACATAGCCGGACAGTGTTTCCTAGTTTTCTCTTACAAAACACTGTGGATTTTTTGGCACCTGATTTTTTGTAATAAAGGTTTTGATTTTTTCCGTGCATCTGTAAATGCATGTTTGCATTTACAGAGTGTTTTTACTAGCTGGATTTTACAGCTCATGGTGCTTTCATAGGGCAGAAGGAGAGGCACAAAGTGAATGTTAACATGTTAAAAAAAAATCAATAAAAAAAGATGCTCACGCGAATGCTTGTGCATGACTTGTGTAGAGATACCTTTAAAAGCATAGTGATCAGGTCATTTCTTTAAACCTCTCCAAGGAGCTGAAAAATTGCCCTTCCTGTATCCCATTGTGGGAATTACCCACTGAGTTGCTCTTCATGTCTGTTTCTGGGAGCTGACTGGATGCTGATTCGGGAGCTGGCTGCCAGGTCTTCTCAGTGGAAAGCTCAAGTTTCTGGAAACTGCCCCAGCCAGCACACTGCGTTTGGTGAGCTTCAGTACAATCTACATTTGCATGGTCAAATTTTGCAGACACCTAATTATTAATTCAACTGGTAGAATTGGAGGGTTGCACCATTGTTAAGGATGCGTGTGGTCCTGTTTGTGAGAACTGAGTCTTAAAAAAACAAAACGTGATAAAAACCACCACGCTTTTTGGTTTTATAGTATAAAGTGCTTAGTTACATTAATTGAGAGATACAGAGTTTCTTAAAATAATGAAATGTCAGACTTTTCTTCTCTTAACCATGCGAAGCAGAAGCTACTACAAGCAATTAGAAAAGTTATGTAAAGGTCAAGCATTTAAAAGTGGTAAAAAATTAAGCATTTGAATTGATTCAGCTCTTTAAATATGGATCTAGAAAGAAGATGCTACAGAAATAACTGTAAAGTACAAATATCTTTGAAGTTAATGAACCAATCAAGCAAAACTTTTTAACCCTACCTGAGCTAAAAGACTGGGAAATACAGCTCTGCCAGTCTACTACTATTTCACAAAAACACTTCAAAATCACTTGTGGGGAGAAACCAAGATTAAGCTCTGTCCCCACTTCCAACTCTGTCAAGAGTCTAACTACAATTATTTGACAAATTAGCTTAAAACTGGTTTCCCCACAATGCAAATAACTACCCAACTGTATCCCCATTCCCAGAATCCAAGTAATGTCAACCGTTTATATACTACATTCTATTTTTTCCTGGGAATTTCAATTTTGCTGAAATGAAAATCATTGCATATGACTTTCTTGTTACCACTGATTTTTTTTTTCCCCCAGCTTTCTTTGCTTAGAACACAGGAACCACCTTATAACTTTTATATATATTTGCATTTTACATATTAGGAGGTCTACAGAAATAATAAAACACTAAGTCTAAAACTCCCACTTTGCCCTTCAACCCGGAGGCATCAGAAGATATTATGTATTAATGCCTGCACATAAAAAGATTCC
>JBCJKH010080940.1:13365-24976 GCA_039877255.1 Loriculus beryllinus
TGTATTAATGCCTGCACATAAACAGATTCCTACTCTATTAGTATTTGCTGTGCTTAAGAACCACTTCAAAATTATCACTAAGTGGAGATATTGATGTGCATGAGAAATATGAAAAGTTGTACTGGTATAGGAACCAAGAGACATAGTGTTACTCCTATTTAAGTTTGTATGATATAAAGAATCTTGGACATAGTTAACTGGAGTATATACATAACTGATGGTATATTCCATCTCTACACTTCTGTCTACTTGGTCTTAACAAAATGAAAGGACTGGACTTCTTCCTTCAAATTCAGCATAAAAGAGAATTTGCAAACACCTAGCCTATAACATGATTTTATTCTTCTGGTGTTATGCCTTCAAGATACATACAGAAAAATACCAGTTCCTCAATGTAGACAGTAAAAACTTTTCAGTCTGGATAGATCTCTGTATACCAAGTCACAGACAAATATCATCATTAACTGCCCTCTATTTCATTCCTGGGAGAAGAAAATAAAAAATGTCTCTAACAGTACCTAACATCTCACAATAGGTCAAATATACTGACTTGGAAAACCAAATCTAATTTTTCTAGCGTATCTATAAGCCTTGCTAGCATGATACGTACCTTGTAAGTAAACACCCATCCTGCAGTGGTTATTGCCATCAAATTGTGAACTATTTAGCTGATAAGGCCACTGCAGAAACAGACAGCTAAATATAGAATGGAAGTTGCATGGGAAGATGCAACATAAGAAGAGTTTTTAGTATGTAGCCCTTAAGCTCTTCACAGTGCTGCGCCGCTTTCTCTGGAATATCCTATCTTTGTGCCACAAACAACTTTTAAAACGGCTGAATGTTGAAATGTTTGCTTCCCATACAAGATTCTTACAGACATTTACTCTGTATACACAAAGTTGTTTTAATTATTTTTACTATATTTAAAATAAAGGAGTAATTTTCTTGACTTTTGGTGATTCTTGAATTTGGCACCAGCTGTCCCTTACAATGCAGCTTCAGGACAGATTTAAGCCAGCCTACTGCGACATTGCCAGTGTATGGTGCAGTCCCTCTTTTCATCCTCTTATAATTAGCACTCATGCAACTTACCCTGCAAGAGCAAATGATTGGTTTTCAATCTGATTAACTCCCTGAACCACCTGATCATACAGGTGCCTGTCTTCCAGTGTCAGCACAAGCAACAGCCTGGCAATATGTGGCCAAATATAGCCACATACTACCACTCCAGGGATTTGCCTTTTCAGCAGCAGCCGAGACTTTAGACCAGCTTCAAACAACTGTTACTCTGTGCTCCAAGGCCCAGCTTGTTAATACAGCAAATCCAACTGTCAGGCTCCTACCTTTGAATCAAAAAATGATGCAGCTAAATGATGCAGAGACCTGATCTGCTCTGAACTCACCCTGCCAATTTACATTTGTTCAAAAAACCAATATTTTTGGTACGTTAACTTTGTACCACCAAGCTTTATGCTGAATCAGGTATCATCTGTCCTACTGCAGCTGGCATAAAGTCAGCACACACACTGCATTGCGTGCTGTAGCTAATTCAAAAGGAAAGTGACTGTGCTCTCACACCTGATCCGGATCAGCTCAGCGTAGCTGAATGATCCAGTAGATCACAGATGCACTATGAATGAGTGCTGAACAGTCACCTACATTTTTCAGAGACATCAGGTTTAGACACTCAACCTGCAGTTAAGCTACCATAGGCCTGATACTTTTTAGCTCTCCCCAGCCACTGCTGAAGTGACAAACAGTTCTTTCTGCCTCCTAAGGACCAAGCCTCGTATGAACAGCTTGGGAAGAAGCAGAATAATTTAAGAACACAGCATTCTTTGGGATGACAATTTGAAAGACAATATTTGATTTTGAGGGAATTTGATCTGGAGTAAGCTAGACTTGTAACCCCATCCTACAGCGAGATACTGCATATTCTACCAAACTGACAAACGTGTGACCAAAAGCAAGACAGATGAAAAATACTGTGCTAACATAACTCTGCACTCGACTGCTGTCAATTTACTCTGGATATTACAGAAACATCCCAGTAAAAGACATGTTTATGTACCCACATATCAAAAGAGCTATATATGAACAGGTGAGTTAAAAAATAAGAATCCAGCCTTATGCACCTTTTACTGTTTTGGTCAACCGTGGCATCATTTTTGTATTACCCTGATTGTAACTGTCTGTACATGAGTATTAGAAATAATGGACAGGCAGTGTGACAGTTTAGGGGTTTGGAGATTTTTTTTTAATTTACTTTTTTTTTGGTCAGGTTATAAATTGCTCTTCTTTATGCTGTCAGGAGTAAGGGAGAAACATATTTCAATAGCAACTTCAAAATGAAACTCACAAATTACTACCATTACGTTAAGTGTTAGCTATCCCACTGTGCAGTTTTGCTTTGTGAATTTTTACCTTCTTCCATGCACACTTTTAGCCACTGATCGCACAGCCTTTCAGTGTTTTCTGCCTTTTCCTTTAAATAAACTGGCTCTGGCTCCTTCCATCTGGTTCCCCTTCCGTCAGCAACCCTGCACCTGTTCACACCTCCTCTCCTGTTGGATTCCACTGAACATTTCCTCCTCTGCCAGGGCTATTCTGGCACTCGCAACCTTTCTGTCATTCAATCCATCTGTCAGAAGTGAACTTTGTTTACCGCAAGCTTCTGCTTTCTTCCTCAAGAAGCAAAGCCCCTCAAGGTCATTGTCAAATGAACTGTCGGTGTGGATTTAAATCCACTTCTGCTAACCAGCAGCAGATGAAGTTCTTTACAGTCCTGTATTTGTGAAGATCAGTCTGGAGTATAGGAGAAATAATACAGCAGCAAAAGAACAGATTTTAATAATCTGTTAACTCCAACAACTAACGTGGTTTTCCTCATATACATATTATCTGTACCTTCTTGCAAAGACTAGCAGAATCTAAGAAAGGTTTCCAGAGCTATCAAGAGAAGTGGAAAAGGCTAATAAAAATATTACAAATAAAAGAATAAATGAAAGCTTTTGACTCTCACTCTAACACCATGTAACAAAGATACTGACTAAAAATGTAAAGAGAAAATGGGAACAGCTGAGTAAGTTTACAGTAAAACCTTAGAGCAGCCAACAGCATTCACTGTAAATTATTTCATCTGCAGCATTTTTTTTAAACTTACCTACTGATGTTTCAAATGCAACGCTATTTAAGAGGAAAAAAATCCTGAATATTTTTTCCTGTTTTCAAGCCTTGTAAAAAGCACATATGCAACTCTGTTAAAACAGTGCCTTCTACACTGAGACAAATTGTAAAGATTCTTTGTCAGGGCTGAGAGTAAATTCATATTGTCAACAGGATACATTATTTTTAGCAATTCCTGTGCCCATATTTCTTTTCAGGAATACATTCTGATAACCACAAGCTTCTGAGTTATTAAATAACCTCCTCAATAATCTCATTCTTCTAAAATAAGAAACACCTTTCAATTTCCTTTAAAAAGAATAAAATCTTTCACTGTGATTAAATACACTACCAAAAAATGTTTTCAGTTTTGTAAGCAACTGTAACGAAATACCTGTTTTATTACCCTTTTACAAAAAAATGAATTTAAAGTAAAGCTTTCTGGAAGCAAACCCAGGAGGTAATCCAATCTCATTAGCAGAAATACAGTTATACTTATGTTAGGTCTGAATCTGGCTCTAATGAAAACTGTATTGACAAATACTGCACAAGTTTAGCTGAATAATAACTTAATAGTGCTATATCTCTTGTATGGGGATTAGTCTCTGCTTTGGCAAAGGAATGTTTTCTGATGCTGTGATCTTCTTCTTCCATCAAAAACTACATATAGGTAAACAAAAGCACTGGAAATAGAAGAGGAACTCTGGAACAAAAAGAATATACAATGGTGTCCCACCTAACTATAGGGAGCCTTATCCCCCAGTTTGGTTTAAGCACTGTAGAAGGTGCTTGAATAACACGGAGAAGCTAATCAACAACACTTGCTCCCATTTCTACAAAAATGTAGTTCGATACTCAAACCGACCAGAACGCGGGGGCAACCAACAGTGGCACGCTATTATTCCTGCCACGCTGCCAGCACAGCCAGGGGAAGGAGGTCAGCCCTGTCAGGCAGCTGACAGCAGAGGCTGTGCTCATCTGCTCGCTCAGGACAGGCATCTCCCAGCTCACGCGCTCCTCGTGACCAATCACCGGCACAAGGGCACTGAGCAAGGGGATGAGGAGAGCAGCCAGGCAGCCAAAGCTGGTGTGCTCAGGTGACTTTTTCCTCCTCCCTCCATCCACCAGCTACCTTCTCCATAGATGACAACCTACAAGCTGGTGTTCTTGAATGTCATGTTTGATGAAGTCCCCAGCTGAGGACTCTTAGGGTTTCCTGCAGAATTTTTTTCTAGGCAAGAATTTCAGGAGCAGAATCTTGCACAGAAGAAAAAGGAGAAAAATAAATAAAAAAAGCCAAACCAGCAGTCACCATGACTGCACAAAATAGACAACTATGAGTACAATTTTGAAAGTACAAAGCAGCTTTTAAAATTCTTTAAGTCCACAAATACCAAGTGCTGATGGTACATTTTAGCTTATTGTAAAAGCAAGCTTTCGGAGGTACTTGAGAAAAAAACCCTTAGAACAAGTCAAAAATAAAGATCAAAATCAGAATGATTCTTCCAGTAGCAAATTCAGCAAAAAACATCCAGCAGCCTTGAATACATGTGTCTGAAAGATTTCTATAGTTCAAAAAAATAAATCATTATCCTGTTGTCATTAGTCACACAAATAGAAAGCCTAATTTGAATGAGATCAAAGTAAATATTTGATACACATGCATAAACTTATTACTGTTAGTGCTGAATAATAACTGCTCAAAACAAAGCTCTTATAAAGATGTTTGTTTTCTACAGCAGTGAGTCTCTTCTGTATTTCATCTGAATTCACTGCTCGCTCCAAAGCGCTTTAAGTATTGTCACTGCTCCTGAACCACACTCTACATGCAGTAGTAATTTGGCTGCCTCAATAACCTGATGCGATGTATAAAAGATGAAATCATTAGAGAAATTTGATGTGACCAGTTGCAGTTTAAATGCCATGGAGAAAAATTTAGTTGAATCTAAGACTAAAATCTGAAAATGTAATATTGCCTTTTCTTTGAGAACTTTGTATTGTAGAACAATAAATTCAATTGTCAGCCATGTTTAAACCCTTTAAAAATGAAAAAGAAAAAAAGGTGATTTATAAACCCTTTCATATTCAAAATTAACACACAATTTTGGATTTGTTCTTTACTCTTTCACTTGTATTTTCTTTCTTTCCCTTTTAAACTTCATCAATGGCCTTTACATGTTTGTAGAAGCATTTTAAACATGTTTAAATAATTAAATAGAAAAATACATAAATAATTGTTTATTATCTTTACACGAAGTGCATCAGCTTCAAAATTTCTACAAGGCACTGCCAGAAGACGACAGAGCCGATCTATTTCAAATCACTCAGTATCAGTCTTCATAAAGCAGCATATGGTCTTATCATGGCAGGTAAAATATTTTACCTTCTATAACAACGCAGAGCGGCTAATTTATCTACATGCTGTATAATCAGATAAACAATTTCAGCTGCACTATGAAACCTGTAGGCAAGGGAGAAGTTTATGCCCCACCACTTTATTGATTTTTCCACCTATACACTCATATAATTGCTAACAACACAGGATATTCTTTCTTCCATCCCCTTCTTCAGTTACCTCAAAGCAAGACCTCATTTTCAGCTGTGGAAATATTTGCAGTTTCTACAGCTGCAGGACAAAAGAACTGAGACATTTTCACAGAATTGCTCAGGAGGAAAGCAGAGAGGGAAAAAAAAGCTTTGCAAGATTCCACTGCAAGTAAAGCAAAGTGAATGACAACTTTCAAAGCTACCACAATCATTTACTAATGTGCTGCTATACCAAATAAGTCTAATTTTTTTTTGACAGCACCAAATTAGATTTATTGCAGAAACTGCTGCATAAATAGCATATGGCTATGTTATACCACCTATTTCAAATCCCTGTAATGTTTCCTCCCCTCCCTGCTCAAAATGAATAACTGAGCCAAGCTATAAACCTTCTGCAGACAGAGATACACAAGTTCAAAAAGCAGATGCAGATTTCTCTGTTGAAATTGTCTAAAACAGTATCACACATCCCGATCAAACAGAACCGGGCAGTAATAGGTCAGGTCTCCTTTGCTACACTTCAGGATTTTATTTCCCCCTTTCCTCGGTAAAATTTTGTTTTCATTTCTCTTTCAAGCTGACAGTCATCAACATGGGGCATGACCTCGTAATCCTCTCGCACATGACTACCTCTTACTTGCACAAGAAATCCTATTGATCTTTACTTCTTACGTGAGTCAAATTATTCATGTGACTCAAGATCAGAAGGCTCGGACCTCCATTCATTCCCCACAAGCTCTCATTTACGAAGAGGGAAGTGCCTCCTCCAAGCCAAAATAAAACATCAGAAAACTGGTTTCATTCATCGGAGGGGCCCAACCCTGTGGGAAGGTGCCGACCTCCGGCTCTCCCGCTTTCAACACGAGCAAAGTTTTCTGATGGGTTTGCCGGATCAGTCCCCGGACCCACGTGTTTTTGCATTTCTGTCAATCGCTAAATTCTGGATTCAACATGCCGCGACGATACAACACGAAAACACGCCGCCTTCCCACGCGGCGGGACCGACAGCAACGACACGTATTTTTGAGGTAGGCAGGGGCAGAGCCCACCGATGCGGGACGAGCTCCAAGCCCCGCAGGCCGCAAAGGCGGGCTGCTCCCCGCCACAGGGTGAGGGCCACCGCACGCCTCCAAAGTTTGTGCGGTCGCTGCACGGAAAAGACGTTGCAAGGTCTTCTCTCCGGCCGACGGGCACACCACTGCACACATCGTGGAAGGCTGCGGCTACCCCGCCGCTCGCCTCTCGGTGGTCAGTCCTCCCAGCTGCCCTATCCGTTACTGTCTGATTAGCTCTGCGAAGGAGCCCCTCCCCGGCCAGCTTTCCCCGCCATCTGTTCCACACGCGATGGCTGCCGCCCAGCAGCCTCGCGCTGCCCTCCTACCTGGCACCCGGCTCCCGGCCTTACCCCAAAGTGCTAACACAGGTTCTCGCTGCTGGCAGAGTCAGGATTTCATTACTACTACTTTGACAAGTGCAGGGTTGTTTGTAATTTCTCTTTTATCCTGATTTTGATTGTACAACTACCTCCCACTGATTCAGTTTGCTTCAGTTTTGTTGCTCACAGATTTTACTCTCCACATTAATCTCCCTCTGGCATGTTACTGCATCTGTTCCCTTTTTTATTATTAATTTTCAAATTCCCACCATTTTTGACAAAAAGGAGGTAATCTACACTCTGCTTCTGCCCATTTCATTTTCTTTAATTTAGAAGATAAGTATGAAAGCGTGCCAAAGAAGTTAATTCTCCGTTAACAGTTTATTTTCTGGCATCCCGATGCCTTTGTATATGAAAACCAGATAGAAATAAATGTTGACTGAATCACAACAACATAGTTGCAACCGTCCCTAAATTTAATGAAAAGTAAACATATGAAGCAGAATCTAAAAAGTTCATTAGTTATCAGAGTTGTTTCATGTTATCACTCCTCCTGCATTTTAAAATGATGGTTTTGTACAAGATGAGCAGAATATTAAAAAAAATTGAAAACCAATCACTGCTTACACCTCATTTCTGCTTCGCCCCTGTCCCTGTTCTCCCCAGTTCAAGTGTTATTGGCTGGTCTGGGAATGTAAAACATATCTCAGTCTTTTTAATATTAGGAACGGCATTTCTTTGAATGGGGTTTCCTTTCTAGCACAGATGATGGACTCTTCCTGACACATTAGAATTGTTGGAAAAAGCATGGCAGTAAGTGTGCTGCTAACAGATACTACTAGAAAAAACCCAATAGATAATACTAAGTACTGTGCAACTGCCTGGAAGGTCATGTATAGTCAACAAGAAGTTAGTTTACATTTTATCGTTTAATAGTAGAGCTTAAATAGGCAAGTCAAGGTATGAGACACGCTGCAATTCTAAAAACTAACACAGGTGACGACATACAGCTCAACACCAAAGGTTCTGTGACTAAGTCACACCACAGGAACCCAGAGGTGGAATGACAGATTTATGTGCTTTATTTATTATACATGTAATACAAATTAGCGTAGTGGAGTCATTGAACTAGCAAGGACGACACAGTAAGAAGGCTACAGCATTGCTAAAACCCACTGTACTCCCCAAGCTCCGCTTTCTTAAATGTGCTGCTTTCTAGAGATTGCATTGTTTTCAAAAATAAGGAAGAAATCACATAATGGTGGAAAAAAATAAGAACTAAACCACCCGCTGACTCACTGTAATATAAACTTTAATCCCTCAAGGGAGTGACATGGGAATTCAGGATAGCTTGATGGATCACCTGAACCCAAGATTCTTCTACTGCTTAGTAATTTTTTCCCACCTACAAGTTGACATTCAATACTGCTTGCAATGTTTCATATAAGTCAACAAGAACAGTAAAAAAATTAAACTAAACTAAACCTGCTTCAATTCAGTTTGTTCAATTACATCTCCCGGCAAATTTTATACGACATTTCTGTCAAAAATACCTCGAGCCATCCACCTATCTCCATGCCTGAGGAATGCATGATGGCATAGAAAAAGTTCAATTTTGAAATTCACTTCTTAAGATTTATTTACTTGCTTTGCAATATGCAAATATGAAATACATCTGACTGCAACTGAAACAAATAATAACTTCAGATGTTTTTTCTGAAACAAAAAGGAAAAAAGTTAAGGATGACTGGGTTACACAAGAATAGTGAAAAAATTTATTAAATTAGAAGACATGCTAAGATCTGAGCAAGTCGTTAACACTTTGCATCTTTTATCTTTTCCACTAGCATACTGACATGATTTTTAATGATTCTTCTCTCATGAACTAAGAACAATAGATCTGTATGATTTCTACTTTCTGAAGAACAGATTCAAATAAGCTTTGTTAGCAAGACCCAACCTTGCCAAAGTGATGTCAATTTAAATTTGATTTCTTAAGCAATTTTGTAAGAGTCTCCTATCATACTAACTAATAAAAATAACAACAAAGCTGAAACTAGGGCAAGAACATATAAATACTTTAAACAAGCATGGTCAGTCTCATAGCATCATGACATCTGCAAAGTTACATGACTGACAATCAAAACTACACAGCACAAGTTCTGTATTTCCCCAGTCATTTGAAGACATACAAATTAGAATTACTAACTAGATTCAATAGCAGGAAATGCATGTTAATAGCAAAGATTTCTAAGCAACATATTGCTTCAGGAAGAAAGGTGACAGGAAAAGGCAATTTTAAACTCTGTGGCAGTGGTTTAGAATAGCTAATTGTAACCTTTTTCTTGATTTTTAACAAGTACATTTTGTTAACTTGGAAGCTGTTTAGTTGGTAATCAATCAACAGTGTCTGAAAACTAGGATGCAGCAGAGAAGTGGGACTCCTGGAAAAGAGTGCAGTTCTGCAGAGCACTTTCTTTTTTCTCATTAAGACATAGACTGCATGCTCTTTGTCACTTAAGCCATTCATATATTATTTACTGTCTCATTTTCATACATTAAAATCCAAACTTCCTGTATTTGTTTCATTATTGTTTATTTACAATATCCATATATAGAATCAGTGAAAGCTTTTCTCTTCAGTAAAATACTAAGACAAATAATTCTTTCTGTATCACCGCAGCTACCCCTAATTTTTGCTAGAACAACACAGACAGGTCATGCAAGGCAACAGAAAGACTACACACAACCCTGGAACAGCAGTACAGGCCTCCCTCAAGTCCAGTGTTGTGAGAGGACTTGGGGTGGACCAGCTGGTCCTTTCCTGAAAAGAGAGGAATCAGCAAGATGGGGCCAAGGCCAGAATACCCAAGAGATGCACTAAATCAGTGCAATTTCTGCAGCAACCTCCCACAGGCAGGACTCTGGAGCTTAAAATCTGTTTTCCTTGGCAAGTGCCACAATAAATGAGTCTAACCCCCGTAGGATTGCTATTACCACTACCCTTCAAGTGAGTATTTTCATTGGCACAGCTGACATCTGAGGTGAAGGGAATAAAGAATGAAAGATGGCAGCCCGTGAGTGAATAAAGTTCATGTGCAACAGCTATGGATGTACCAATCCATTAAAAACATACTGAATTCAAAATGCAAAACTGATGCCACCAGAGACATAAAACTTTTACACTTTCACTAATACAGAAATCTTGTTCTGGCAGCAGGTGATCTGAGAGAAACAAAAAGAGTACAGACTGAGGAAAAGTTTCATTTCAGCAATGGATCTTTGCCCTGCGAAGGGAAAACAGACTATTATGCAAGAATAACTCTAACCCTGCCCTACCAATCTAAGTACATGGGCACAATGGTAACAGTTCAGCAGCAACGAGTCTCTCAGCTCATTCCCCACCCTATTCTTAACCATGACAGCAACATCACCTAGTGTATGCCTGGAAAGCAGACAGGTATCCCAAAGATAAGGACACAAAAACCTACAAAGTATTACAAAATTTGGAGAATACCAAGAAGAAAGATTTTAACCTATTTCTCATGCTTCTATGTATACCTTTTCCCAACAGCTAAACATCAGCACAGAAAACATTTCAATACTTATTAGCATACTTATGAGCAGAAGCCATAACATGAACAACAAGGTATTACAAAATAAAGATCAGGACATTGCAGAAGAGCGGCTGCACTGGGTCAGACAATGAAGCTGTGGCAGTTCTGCATCTGTCTCAAAATGCAGACGTCTATGAAATTGTATGAGAACAGGGCCAGCACAGAGCATTACTTGCCTAAAATGCTGCTCCCAGCCTTCATCTGCATCTCAGAAACTTCCCGAGTAAGAGATCATAGATTGAAAAGCTACCTGAATCATCTCTGTGTTAGGTACCCAGCTTTAAGTACACCTTGCTATGTAAAAGCAGGCAATAGTCCTCATTTTTACAAGTTGAATATTTTCACAAGAAAAAAAAATAAAAACAAAAAAAAATTGGCTAGTCAGATTTCCTCCAAGATATCCAGGCTTTACTGCATATAATCAGCCTTTTGCTAAAAGGAGCATGGTAAGCCATTTGGTTAACTATCACAACAAATCATTATTAATAAAGTTCTGCTAAATCCAAACTTTAGATATCTTAACAACTCACCCAAAACTTTTTTCAAGTTCATTAACCTCTAGCATATTTTTTCTCTAAATACAGGCTGTTAGAGTGGTACTTTCTTCCATCTGTTAAACAACCGTGCTCTGAATTACACAGAAATGTAGCTGAATAAAAAAAATGATTCATTGAATATAATAGTTTAGATGAGGCTCTATTTTACTTCCATTTACTCAATGGCAGAATTCTCACAAAGCCCAAAGAGTACAAGACGTGGAAAACATGCAGTGATAAAAATCTGAAGGTCCCCCCCTCCATGAAAAATTTAAACTTAGTTAGTTTTTTCCTGAAGGACTGAGTAAAAGCTGCCAGGTTTCTGGATGCTTGCTCTTGGGGAGTGGGATGACGGAACAAAACAAAAACCC
>JBCJKH010080940.1:44363-61208 GCA_039877255.1 Loriculus beryllinus
AGAGAAATTCACTGTATTGTTTCCAAACCTCCTTCAGAAAATGGATGAAGAGGCTGCACATCAAACAAGCATGAAAACCACTAATTCCTAAAGCACTTATCTCTCTACTCTTCTTCTCATTTCTTTCTCCAATTGCCTTAGAAGTGCATCCTGCTAGGATAAGGTTTCCCTCATGATGAGACAGATTCTGCCTCAGAGATTTTATAAACATCAGTAAAAGTGACAAAAGAGATTCTAATACATTTCTGCAGGTGGTCAAATTAAGCATACGGTAATATTACTCTGAAAAACACCGTATTAGAATGCAATTATGACATATATTACATTATACTGTAACATTAATTTATATGTATATGCAAGCTCAAAGTAGCAAAGAATCCTAAATGTGACATGTGCTAAATTCTGAACACTTGACCTGTCAACCTACATAATCTTTAACAGAAGGTAAGTACAAACCTTGCATCACATACTACTTAACCTTACTTTGACAAAGTGCATTAGAAAATATGCAAACTAAAATTTACAACATCAACAATTTACTACATATCTAGTTATATAAAACCCAGTTGTTCAGACTCATAGGATCACTTATCTATCTCTGCTTTAAAGCAATAATAGAAGTGATTTACTGAGGTCTCAAATCTAAAACTGAAACAAAATGAAAGACAATCAAACAGAAAGTTTGAGAACAATATGCTCATTGTAATACACAAATGATATAAAACCAACTCATACCATTGCTGTCAAGTCCTCCTTTTCCTTCTTCATTTCTTCCCGCAGTGTTTCTTTTTCATCAGTCATCTTTTTTAGCTGGGCAGCTAATTCCCTTTCAAGGCGATTCTTCTGCTGTTCCATCTTACTTTTCAGATGCTCACACTGGACTAGAGCCTAGAAAAAACCCTTATTTTTAAAGTGGAAGAATCCTAAAATTTTAACATAGTATTTACCTAAGGCTTTCAGAGAAACCAGTTTGCTGTTAGAAAGGATGCCTTTTGGTTTTTTTACATAGTTATTATGATGTTTATCCATACCCTACTATGTTAACATCCAGAAAGGGACTAACATTGAAAACAGATGTATATGTTTGCATGTATACACATTCCTTACTATAATTTAGAAGTCCAATTTATTTTAGGAGGCATGGCAAAGATGGAATCATTTTCCAAGGTATATTTTCCAAGTAAGTAGTGTTCTTCCAAAACTAAGATGATTATTTGCCTTGCATTTAAAATTTCAGTTTTTACATCACTAAAATGAGCCTCCAATATTTGATTCCTTGCAAACACTGTGGTTACTGCATAACTGAAGGAAAAATAAACAAGTAAAGTATGTGCTTCACTTGTTCTCTGCCCAAAGTCAATTACTGAGTGTAGGAGACTAAGAAGAAACCTCGAAAAAGTAAGCAAAGTTACAAAGAAACAATATTTATTTTAGTTTAATTTAGTTTCAGGTTTGTCAAATAAAAATTAATTCTACTGAAAACTCACAGATGTCCTGCTTTATTTAAAGTGCTAAAACATAGATTACAGATGTGTTTTCTATCAAAATAGAAGAAACATAACCTTATATGCAGGAAGCACAGTAGGCACTATCTTCTAAAAAAGCTAAGAAAAAACCCCCAAACAACAATCTATGCTGATGCATCCTTGCCAAAGGGATAGGAGTTGAGTGTTATATCCGCTTACATCAGAAATGCACTACTCTGTTAAAACTAAATTGAAGTATTCAAAGCACCCTTAAGGCAGCTTGCTAGTGCACGAGTAAACTAGATTTCATTTAAATTCCACTGATATTCAGCATATCCTATTTCAAGGAAGCTAAAGTAACCTCCTCCTAGGAATCCTACCTTACTACACTTTATTTTCAAAACAGTCTTTTTAAACCGCTTATTTTTCTTTTACTCAAAGCCAAACCTCTATATGCAATTTCCTTGGTGTTGGGCTGTTCATGAGGGAAGCAAATTAAACAATAATTTTTAGAGAATGCTCTAACAGTCTTCATCAGGTTTATGTCCATTCTGTGGGATTCTCCTCAGGGTCTCTTCCCTATCCCTCACCACGGTAGTCTTGTTTTGACTACATAATGAGCAGTTCAAAAAGTTGTTCTTCTATTCATACTGAAAATACATTCCTGGATTTGCTTTAACTATTGAAGTTTACCCTTACCAGATCTCTTCCTTGCTCTACAAATTAGGCAAGAGGCCACAAACTAAGAGACAGCCATAAGAGAAAAAAAAAAAGGTGATTTCAAGTGATAAGCACCTGAGGTTAGACTGTCAACAGGGTGATGAAACTGCAGTTACAACATTCGGAAGCCCAACATGTTAACTCCTCACTTTTTCTCACATGGCCTGTTCTATTGGATTCCATGATAATTACAAAAAAAGAGACTTAAGAGTAGAATAGGACTTACCAAGAGAAATACCATTATATATATAAAAAAAAAATCTAAACTAATGCAGCCTAAATTAAAAATGATTTCATGTTCCTTTATTTTACAACAGCTTTTGAGCATGGGAAATCAGACTACTCTTCATTCCTGTATACAAACAGCACTTCACATTTCCTTTCTGCAGTGAAGAGAGTGGCCAGTAGAGACCCTACAGAGGTGTTTTCTTTATGTAGCAGAAATAGTATAGGTACAAAGAGCCATTTTATTAAAGGTTTTACTAACTTGTCTTTATTCTTAGGCCACATTTCTAACATGACCTAAACTGAATAAGAGTTTATAGATGCTTTCTTTTTAAATATTAAAATAGATTTCTAACACCAAATGAAAAAAAGAGGATGATCAGATAACTTCTCCTTATTACACAGAGAAGGAAAGTATTTTGAGCAGTTTTCAATAGCAACTACAATACTGGACAACTGTAGAAGTCACCCTAAAAAGTTAACAAATAAGCAGTTTAAAAACTTAACCTCTCAGGAACAGGGTGTGACAGGTAAACAGTGGGCTCAGAAGGATTCTTTCTCTCTTCAGCAAAAAACAAGAAGCTGTAATACTCTGAAGTTAAATTTAAATGCATACAGTATTTCCAAATTTCATTGTTTCCCCCTCCCGTTTATAGTTAAAGAACCTACACATACACACAGAGTCTTGCACCATTAGACAAATAATACCAATTTGATCAATAAAACAATTATATAAATCTTGCCCACTATTAAAAACAACAGCATTTAATTTAAAACAAACAAACAAACCCAAACAAAAAACCTCTCTCAATTCCACAGTAATTCACTAATAATACAGTAGATGTCACTAAATATCAAGGAAATAATTTAGGTCAAGATTAGCTGATCACATAAAGTAACTACGACTAACACAAGCATCAAATCAAAACTGGCTTTATCATTCTTATTTACATAGCACGAAAAGTTTCCTGCAGGTATCATCAGACAGGAATTCTCATCTTCAAAGAGTTCTGTCAGCTAATCAGTTCTTGCACTGCACTCATTGATGCAGAAGAGTTGTTTGTAAGCATTAAGTATTCTTTCCTGAGTAGCTCAGAAATGTGATATGAGAATTATCTTTCTACATGACATGAATGCCTTTGAGAATTCTACCATTCAATTTCTATCACCTAGTAGCGAAAATAAGTCAGAATTTAAATGATGGCCTGAGAATGCAACACAGCCTTGATGAGAATTCAAAAACCTAGAGTTCATGTTACTGCTCTGAAACAGTGACACCAGGCAATCCTTTTGAATCTAATACATCATACCAACATGTGAAAAAGGTCTTATGCATATATTTGCTCATTAGCATGAAAACTAATCAACATTTGTGGTAGATCTAAGTACTGAAAAGCTCTAAGTTCTTGATGAATTTACCTTCGTTTTTACTAAATTAGCCTCTTCTGCCGTTTGCACAGCGTATTTAACTTGCTCACAAGCATTAGATTCTCTTTGCTGCATCTCTTTCATGTTTTGTTTCAATGAAAGAAATGCGTCCATCAAGTCATCTCTTTCTCTGCATATAAAGAAAAAAACAGATATTTCTTCTATATCTTTTCTGAAGAGAAAAAACTCAATAGGTATATCAAATATAAATGTTAACAGGTAAAAAAATACAAGGGTGGTAAAGGCAAGATGGATTAAAAGTGAAAGACAGCATACTACTAGCTAGGCAGTATCAAAAATATCTTTTGCTTGATGATCAGTCCTTCACTTAAAGAGGGTGGACTATTAGTAAAACTGCCAGTAATGACAGTGGAGCTCCAGTCATACATTTAAGCTGAGCAACATTCCATTTGCATTACAAAATGGAGATCCATGCTAAAAGCAAACAAACACCAAAACCAAACACCAAAAGCAAACAAACACCAAAGGCAAACAAACATCAAAGGCAAACAAACACCAAAAGCACAGGCATGTTTCTGAAGAAATAGATGGGAGCTATATGGTATTATTTAATTACTCATTAAATGTCAAATGGGGAGAAAAAAATAGAAGGGCTAGGTTCAAAAAGTAACTCAGATCACTAAGCATAACAAATGAAAACAAACTAATTGCCTTTTGCTGCAAACTGGAAGTAAACCAGACAATAAGACTTTTGGCTTCTACATCCCCTCCCAACCTTTGCTCACTAAGAAATTTAGATCTACAGCAAATGGTGAAGCACAGCCAGTAAAACTGTAATAATTAACTTCACCTTTCCATTATTTTCATACTTTGAAAGCTTTTAAATTAAGAGTATAATTGTCTGTGGTTTAGGTGCAACTAGAGATTCTGTCTGCAAGCTGTTGTGTTGGTTTTCTTCTTTTTCTTCATGTTGTATAGAGATACAACAGAGTTGTATTTGCTAGAGAACTGTCACATTTTGAAAGTTCATTTCAATATTTTAACAAAATTCTTCTGAAAATCCCTACTGAAACCTTTTTCATTAATAAACTGCATCACAGGAAGATGTAGCTTTCATATTTTGTTAAATCTCAAACTGAAATAACGGTTTAAGCTAGATAAATAGGTCAACTCAAATACTTTATTTCAAACTGCACTGTAATACAAGATGACAAAAATGTACTGATATGTGTTAGTATTTTCCAGGGTCTATGACAAATAATTACTTTTCTTACAAAAGGAGATTTTGGAACATAACTTTTCAGCAACAGGGAGCTTTCCCAGAAAAATCTTGGACCTGACAACAGAAACACACACAAATCCTGGCTACAGCCATCTAATGCTTATAAATAATATCCATCTGACAGACAATATGTACTATGTCCCTTCAGTCTTTTTGCTTCTAATTGACCCATCACCTCATCTCCAGCAAGCTCATTCTAAAGCTTCAGAAATCCTAAGAAGCTTCAGAGAGCTCATAGTAAATAGACGCCTGTTTAAGAAACTCTGAGGAAGCTGCAGCATCTTATCATTATTACTAGCAAGTAGAAATTCAGAGATGTTTTGAAGACGATTGACCACCAGAATTTCTGAAGAAAAAACACATTTTACTGTTGCTGGGGTTTCTGAATTTTATATATATACATATACAGGCTATACAGCTGGCTTTTTTTCTTATTAATAATTTAAATAAAAGCTACAAACAAAATAAGGCTGCAGCAAGTAATTTCATTTATTTTCATCCAAAGAAACTTTTTTACCCTGATTTATTGTATTTAGCTAGAAACAATGCATCCTGCTCAAACACCTGTCCTACTAAGCAAAGTCAAGGGAAAAAAAAAATTTACACTGCTTATGGATCCTAAAAGTTCCCCAAATGTAAGAATGAGAAGAAAACCATTCAATTACAGAAAGATAAAGAACTTTCGCAGGAAATAACCAAAATGCACAGACTCCCATATTTGAGCGAAAGGTTTATGCCTACAAAAATGGGAAACAGACTATCAACAGTCTGATCATCTTTACAGTGTAAGGTATCAGAATTATAATGACTAACATTCTTTTCCATTTGAAATAAGTACCAAAACTACCAAGGACTGCAAAGTGGTTGGGATGCAGACTCATACTCAGGCACTGATTTTAGCACTGTAACCTTCAACTTGGGAGTCCATTGCTGCACAAGTGCACATCTCTCTATAAATCCAACCAAACATATAGAGAGATAGAGTTTTATGAAAGAAACTGTACTTTCAATAAATAAATACCCCTTTAAACCTACTTTGTTACCCTTTCGATGGTCTGCATGTGAATATTAGAGTAAGTCTCTGCAAGAACTGCTTCATGTTGTGAACATTTCAGACACAGACCACCAGCCCAGTTAGAATTTGTGGCTGAAACAAGCAACTGCTGATGTTTTAGCCTCCCTTCCAAATCCTTGCATGTCTTCTGAGATTCTGAAAGGTCTTTTCTACAGAAAAAGAATAAAAAACATTATTTGTGCAATCAAACATTCCTACAAGTTATATTTGTATGTAAAATATAATTACAGATGTTACCTAAAAAGAACTGTAAAAATTCCTGTAATGAATATTATTTTACGTATTTCAGTAGGCTAAGGAAGACTTTAACAGAGAAATAACAGTTCAACTGCCTAATCAAAATTGTTAATAGACAAAATTATATCAATTTTTTCCTTCCATTATAAGAAAATTGTAAAGTTACACAGAAAGTTATTAGACTAAAAACTTGTAGGCTTATATAGTCTCTGACCAGAGTAATAAATTCATTAGAAAGAAACGCTATCAGCTGTGTAAATATTTCAGCACTCTAATATTTATTTTGTTGTTCTCATTAATAACATCACTCCCCATTTCTTCTGTATTCTCAACTTAACTGTAAAGTTACAATCTTAAGTTAAAGAGCACTTTAGGCTCCCTAGGCAAAATCCAAATGTACCCAACACATTTGCTCTGATCCAGTGATCCACACAAACTTCAGGTCAACCACATCTCTACAAAAACAGGGTAATTTTTTTATTTGTTTCCAAATTTTTTACCAGGTGCTCTGAAGAATTTTCTCCAGAATTTCCAAGCATCTGTTAGACTGGGGAGAGTACAAGTGATAGGAATGCTGACATCAGGGAGTTCCAGACAAACGCACACTGTGCACATATAGACCAATTTGACAAATTTGCAATGAATCCAAAGCTTTTGGTTTGTTATGCAGGCCATCTGGGCAGCATACTCATAGTAAGTCTGACACATTCTGGCTGCATTGGATTTACTGTGCACATGATATATACACTGCATGCATGCTTATTTCCATCTGGGAAATCTTCTGTGCACTTTTTCCAATTTTAGTAGTTGGTCTATTAAATATAATCCACTATAACCTGAACAGAATTTTCTCTGCATATATCATTAGACAGTCATGATACAACAGACCTATTGTTAGGAAATCTTGGACAGAAACCAGTGGGTCCTACCTAAATTCATGCTCAAAGTTAAAACCAAGGATAGTCCCACTGGAAGCAATATAAATTCTCAATTTAATTAACATTTAAGCAAACAACTCAAGTGCTTTGCAGAACATTTCAAAATATCATGCCCCTCAGGAAGAATCAAGAGGCTGAATAACATAGTTGTAACAATTTTTAGGCCATGTTAGCATCCAATATTTATTTGAGTATATATAACAGGTCAAGTCAAGTAGGGAAAAAAAACCCAACCAACCACATTGGATTTTGCAGCTGAAATTTAAAATCCTGCTTCCAAGCTTCAAAACAATGTTTGCCTGATCAAAATTTATTATGAGGCCTGAACTAGTTCGATGCTTAAGATTTCTAGAACTTGAAATATAAAATATTAATAGAAGCAAGCTAACTATGGAAGAGTTCACACAAGTTAAAATTTTAACTTTGTTCTTTGATTAGTCTACCTTAACAGACATGATGTTTCTACAAAGACAAAAGGTAAAAAGGATAAATACATTCTATATCAAGTTTTAATTTCTATAAACACAATTCAATTGAATGCATAAATTTTACATATTGGCAATGCTGCTATAGAGTAGCAGTACATTCAATTTTGCTATGTTTATACTTGAGTAAACTTTACGTAAAACCAGCTTTCAGGGACAGTATCAGAAAACACAACATACATCCAAACATTTTCTTGCTTAAATTGCAATTAAGAGTGGTTCATGATGTTATGATGTAATAATTTATTAACAATAATTTTAAAGAAAAAATTAAACAGTTTACCTTAGACACTGTATTTGAGCTTCAAGGATATTGACATTTTCTTGATAAAGATGTTTTAGTTTCTCCTTTAGAAAAGATGAGAGGAAAGAAGTGTCTTTTACTTTCTTGATAATACTGTCTTTACAACTCAACTTAGACATTAGTCACATTCATTCTTTCCCCCTGAAGGTATAACCTTTTTGAAGCACTAGTGTCAGAGAAACCTAGTATTTCACACTTGTAAAAGTCTACAAAATGAACAACCCTCCCATTTTATTTCTATACACCTTGACAGATCCTTGCACAGTAAATTGTCTCAATTCCAACTGCAGCCCTCTACAATGATTTACACAAATTGATGATCTTGTCTTGAGTTTGCTCTTACTTTCCCACAAGTAATCAGAAGTAAAAGAGAAATCTTGAAGAACTTCAAGAAGACACTATTTATTTATAATACAGTGAGTTACTCTTATTACCTGGTGAAGAACTAGGCATATAAATCAACCACACCAATGTTAAATATGATGATGATAATGAATCAGATAAAGCACTGGAAATTTATGCTTAGGAAGAAAGTCATAATCAATATGATTCTCTTCCTTTAAATATGGCAGATGAAGTAAAAGTGCAATTACTGTAATAACTAGCTTTGAAACAACTGCAGGTGTTAGGAGAGGTTTTCAGCTCTAGATGACGCATAAAATGCATAAGACCAACAAAAATATTTTACTAGGAAAAAATAATAAATACATATCATTACCAGAAGTTTCAGTTAACAACGATTTTCCCAAAATACAGTAATACTACCCCATTAATAAAGAGAAAAAAAATGTAATTAAAAAAAAAATATCAAGAACATCTGCAGCAACAACAAAGCACAGATACGTTTTGCAAAGAAAGTTAATACCAACCAATTCTACATGCCATCTTTCAATTTCTCCAGCAGCTGATGTAGCAAAAGCCTGATCTCTATTACGCACTGGTGATGAGGTGACAGCCTGACGAGTGCTACAGTCATTACCACCTACAGTCCAAGAGTTCTCAGCATTTACCTAAAATAAAATTTTGAATGCTTCAGTTATGTAAGGTGGGGTCTTTAAAACAAATGTTAGTTATATATGTACTGAATCTTAGAATTTTCATTACAGTAGAATATAACAACCAATAAACAACAATTAGGTTGGCAGCCTACAATAGTACTATCCACAGAAATCCATGCTTACACACTTTGATTAAATTTTGGCTACAATTCAGATTGTAGATAACCATTTACATAGCTTGCCTTAAAAAATATAAATCTATAACACTAAGTAAAGCAACAGAAAAATAAAAACTTACTGAGGCATCTAGAAGAGTTTGTTCTCTCAATTTATGTTCCGCAGTTAAGAATTTCAATTTCTGATGAAGTTCCTCGTTTTCAAGTACAACTACTTGTACTTGATTTTTCATCCCAGACAATTCCTCCTATTGGATACAAGAACTGCATGTAAAAGGCTCCATGAAATGCTATCAACATCTAAATACATCTTGAGACAGAAAGTCTAGAAAAGTATTCTCAATTATTTTATCTCTTTTAGAGAAAAAACAAATACTCAAGACAGATTTCATATTTTTGTAGCTTGAACTTCCATATAATTTCTCTATTAAAAAAACCTTTTTATTTGTAATAGGCCACAAAAATGTCTTTTAAGACCGTTGAAGAGTACACAGGTACCAAGACACGTAGTAAGGCTGAGTATCTACTGAACTGCATTTGGCTCAGTTTTGGTCATTACAACAAACAATCTAGAGATTAAGTGTAAGCTATTTTTAAAGCAATTCTTCCTATTTAGGGGACCTCAGGTTTAGGGATAAAATAGTGTTGTCTAATACCTTGCAAAACTTCACTTCTGCTTCTAAATGGTTAATGTACTGTGACTGATCGTTGATTATAGGAACAAGATCAGAAACAGCTGGCAAGTCTCCAGTTGCAGCTTCTGGGGGTTTCTGAAGGAAGTGAAGAATAGCATGAGTTAATTTCCAGTTTTCCATTTAACTGCAGTAAAATGTTGCTTGCACACAGAATACCATGTATACTTAATAAAACGTCACCAAGTACTAGATCAAGAAAAACTCTTCAAGACAAAAAGTGAATATGTCACTCCCGTCAAAATGTACAGCTGCTTGATTATGCACATCCAGGATTAAACGATATCCACAAACCGATTTGCAAATGAAATTTACACTGCTATTTAAGTGCATCTTCCATTTTAGACGTGCAAAGGAGTGCTTTCTTCTTTATGAAATGAATATAAATATCCCTTGAATTTTAATGAGTTCTGGATGTGCAAAAGCAACTCCTCTAAATGTTTATTAACAATTGTTACAGAAACATAACTACATTTGCAATCTTCATACCTCCAAAGAAACACAGCAAAGCGTTTAATAGGTATTACATTTATCAAGGAACTTAATTATTGGCATCTTAACAGACAAAAAAAACCTTTCTGAAGAACCTATAAACAGTAAAATTTTTGATAGCCTCACAAATAACTAGCTGAAGAAGGTAATGAGGGGAATGCTTGTCTATTCAAGACAAACAACTACACCTCTGCCTTGCTCATTAAGATCTGTACACGGATTAAGCTTTTTACAAATGTGAAAACCACACTTTCTACAGCTTTACAGCATTTACACCTAAGAATACAGTACAGATAAAGAATGCAAGTAAATATTACTAAAATGTTTTTAAAGTCATAAATTAAATTGTTTCCTTAAAACTACAGCCCTTCCTGATCCTACAACACCTGGATACTAGCAAAAAATTCTTCACCAGAAAGGGTGTTCAGGTATTAGTACAGGCTTCCAAGGAAAGTGGTGGAATCACCATTACTGGAAGTGTTAAAAAAACACATATATGAGGTTCTTAGTGACATGGTTTAGCAGTGGACTACGCTAACATCTCAAATAATTTGGTCCAACTTGTGCATTTCCAGAATGCCTCAAATTTTAAACCTCTGCATCACAGAATCAGAGATACTTCTGGTGACAGTCCTAAATCTGCTGCCCTGCAAACTGGCAAGAAACAGTAGGAATCAGCACAGGAACTCCAGGTCTAACAAGTGTCAGGAACCCAGGCTGGGTGCAGTTCAGTTAGCAAAGACTCAGCTTGTAGAACTGTAGTTGCATGAAGCAGTCTTGTTGGGCGATGAGGTAGAGAGCAAAAGGAAAATTTCTGCCCAATAATGTAGGTGTAATCAAAGAAAAGACAATTTCTGCCCAATAATGTAGGTATAATCAAAGAAAAGACAATTTCTGCCCAATAATGTAGGTGTAATCAAAGAAAAGACAATTTCTGCCCAATAATGTAGGTGTAATCAAAGAAAAGACATACTCATTTGATGTCTGTTGAAATTTTTATCAACGGACAAGATAAATAAATTTTGTTAAGACAATATTATTTATACATGTGAAATATTGTAAAGTTTATGAAACAGTATACTTCCTGTGAAATATATTTAGCTATAGACCCATGCAGTAAATCTACTATTCACTAGTCATCAGGTACCTCATCATAATTCAAAGCAAAAGGTTAAAGTTATTCATAATCTAAGTTTGCTTTCTTTGACCTTTGGGGAACCTGATCGTATACAGGAAGCATTTCTGCAGTGTCCAGCAAACCACCAGTCAAGCATGTATTTTATAAGGGTTTGGGGGATTTTTTGGCATATGCACACTTTTGCAATTCTGCTTTTTTTGATCTTTACACTTGGTCTGTCTTCAGAACACTTTCACATCCTGGTTAGCAAGAAGATGGAGGACAGCTAAAAAGGAGACTAAGGCCACCACTTCACAGAATCCCTCTCACTGGAAACTTCAAGAGAAAGAAATGCGACAATGCCCTACCAAAACAGTAAATTCCCATCTTTTCTCAGTTTATTTCTCCATCCTTTAATCCACTCCATGAAAGCATTATCACGTTACTGAGGAAAAGTATCCTGTTTTCCGATTTTTTCCAGTCTACTAAAATCTCCCAATATAAGTAGAAAACTTTGACAAAGATGGATTAAAAGATGTTTCCCCTCCCCTCCAGAGGCTAAATAAAAATTGATAGTGATCCATGTCATGTCAAGATCAACCAATGATGCACCATTCCCTTGAGCTACAAAACACTAATTCCACCCTTCACCGTTACAAGGCAAATGTACCTGGCAGGACAACCAGTCTAAATTCATGGATTTTAGAACACTTAGAAAAGTTGAACTTTAAATAAAATATCTCAGTGTCAGAACAGTAGAGCTAGGCTCACTACACAGGTTCAAAGCAACACAGCAGGAATAGAGGCTTTAAATTATTCTGCTGCTACCTTAACTTTGACAACAAAGAGCTGATTGTCTTGCTTAGTACAAACCAAAAGTAGTCAGTGGAGGCCAACAAAAGAACAATGCCTTTGAATTACTTTCCTATAAGGATACTAGTATCTAGCAGTTGCTCTGTAACTGAACTGTGCATTGCACATACTTTGGTGCAGTTCTGCTGCAAGAAGGCTAAATCCAGGAAGACCATTTAAGGGTGTAAACTAACTTTGACACAGACCACTGCGTTTTAGCAAAGAGCTACAAACCCTTTCTCACATGAGCATCCCTAATCCTCTAAAGAAAAAGCATAGTTACAACTATGATGATACATATAGAACAGTAGAGGGAAAACAGATGCTGTTTTTATAGAAATTTGTACATGTAGTCAAATCCAACTGCTTCCAAAACAAAAAAGACGACCTTTTGATGGGAAAATATGAGAAAGCTGAAAACAATGCGGACTATGACCCATAATGTATGACCAACAAAAGAGGACAAAAGCTCAAATCTGGCATTACAGATTCCTTTTTCTTTCAATATGGTCACAAGCATGCCAAGTTCTGGCCATAGCCTCAGGAATCTCCTGTGCCTTTTTTTTTTTTCAGGATACTAGAAAGCTGATCTCATAACGCATGCCATTCATTTAAAAAACACAAAAGAAACAAGAAGAAACATACACAGAATGACCTCTTCCTCCTTGACAGAGAGACATCACTTTCCATTCTTTCTTGATGTTCCAGTAGAATTTTAAGTTGATTAACTAGGGAGAGATAAAAACCATTATAACAAAAATATTTATTTTTTCCTCTTGAAATTAGTGTGATTTCTAACAATTTTTAAACTATTTGCTTTCATAGTAATCTTACCTGCGTGACTTTGCTGCAGTTCCTGCCAGGCTGCATTCCCACTGTCATCATTACTCATGTCCACATTATCATTGCCCTTGTCCACAGAGGACTGGTCAAATCCAACTTCACCTTCACCCTTTCCAAACCGTCTGTCCTCCAAGGCATATTTCAGTTGATGGATGCTTTCACTAGCACGATCTGAAAAAAAAACCCCCACATTATTAGCCACAATAAACAACATAAAAGAAAGTATTTACTGACATTTTAAATTTGAAAAAAAAATGTGAGCACTAAAAGCATTCAGCATCTGTCTAGCTTGACTGCTTGATCTAAACTCAGCCACTGGAAGCAATTACCTAAAGCAAACAGCCAAAACAACTACTGTATATTACAACTGGCAGAAGGAATATTTACAACGTTTTCAAAGAAGCAGGTATAAATAGCATCTTAGCCTGTCAATACATTAGGACTCTGCAGCAGCACAAGTAATAATACACTAGACCCTCAAATATTTTCCAGTGCATGCAGCTTCAATACTTTTCAATTAACCTAAAGCTCACGCTTTATTTCATACAATGGGTAGGACTGGGCACCAAGGTAATATTTTTGAATCCTAATGATGCCATCACACATGACAAAGCAATGCACAGCACAATTAAAAAAAAAAATCGAATCAAAGTAAATGAAGTAAAAACTCAGCAAACCAAGCCAACATAAACCAGTGATGAAATAAAGACCCATGACTTCTGAGCAAGTGCAAAAAATAAATAACAACACTGACCACCCTGGGAAGACAAAAAAAAAAAAAAAAAATCCAGATACTCCATGGTATCAAAGTATGGGACACCAAAAAACCTTTGCTTAAAGACATGATAATTTTGTAATGAATTTAGAACTCATTAATTTTTAAGTGCTCATACATCCTACCTAACTTTTTCAGTTAAGCTGTTCCTGTAATAGCACATTTTATTGGGCCTCAGTAAAAACATACTGCAGCAAACAGCTTGCATGCAAAACTATGATTTGCATATCTAAAATTCAATCAGAATTTTTCTTTTCCACATCCTAACATGACTATGAATAAAATCCAAACAAATATTCCTGCAGTTGATAAAACATTACTGATGTGTTATTTCCTACAGAAACACATGAGGATACAAATGAAATTGGACTTATCTGGATTAAAACTTAAAAAAAATAATAAACATGTTTACTATAAAGCTCTTTGGTTTTCAGTTTAAGGGATCTGAGATGATTTTTTAAAATAGCAAGCTAACAACAAAACCAGATGGATCAAACCCGACACAGAAAAAAATAAAAATTAGGAAAAAAAAAAATAGAAATGGCTCCACAAAAATGCTGTAAAGTTGTCAACTACCACATATAAATCATAGGCAGTACCTGCCACAAGAGACAGGCAGATTACTTACCCAATGCCTTCACAATGACACAGCTGACCAAACACCTAATAGAAAGAAATGCATTACTACTTATTATTTCAGAGACAGAAGGAACAGTGGTCTGAAACCAGGATCAAGATCATACTGTTCTAGGTTTGAAGATATTCCTGCCCCTCAATTAATCTAAACATAAATGCAACTTTGGACTAGATTAAGTTCAGTTAAGGAAAATGTTCTAGACAAAACCAATATAGTCCTGACAAAAACATTAAATAATGTTCAAAAAGCACATGCCACTACTCAGTCCTTTGAACACGGAATGACTGACCTCACATTTACCTGGACTTGTGCAAGGCAGCTGACACTGTCCTGCAAGACATCCTTGTCTCTCAATTGGAGACACGGATTTGACAGATGGACCATTCAGTGGATAAAGCGTTGGCTGGATGGTCACCCTCAAAGGGTTAGAGGAAACAGCTCGATGTCTAAGCAGAGATCAGTGACAAGTGGTGCTCCTCAGGGGTCAGTATTGAGACTGATCCTCCCAAATATCTTTGCACTGAGAAGTTGTTGCTGCCCCATCCCTGACAGTGTTCAAGGCCAGCCTGCAACCTGGTCTAGTGGAAGGTGTCTGTGCCCATGGCAGGCAGGTTGAAACCAGACGATCTTTAAGTTAACTTCCAACAAAAACCATTCTATGATTCCTCTGTCCTGAAAGAAGCATTGATTACTCTGGTTATTTTCTGTACCCACTGTAACTACAAAATCTAAGTATCACTCCCTGAAGATATAGTATAGGTATCTTTTTTCCAGAGAAGCATCTTTGTATAAATATAATTGGTAGAAGGTTTTTGTATATGGGAAAATCAGTACTACTGCTGAATAAGTTATGAATAAATTATTATTATTTTTTTTTTTTTACCTTGGAAACACACCACAGACCCACTGAACTTGTCAAAAAAGGAGAAGAATAGAAACAAAACATACACACACACACACAAAAAGGCTAGAATCAGGACACCCTGCAATAAAATACAACATAGAAGAGGGAAAAGGCGGCTGTATGTTCAAATTAGCAACCAGCTTTGAGGTTGGAGAGAGGAATTTAAAAAAAAATAAAAATTGTAAAAACAATTTGCCACTGAAATGAAAACAACAAAACCAGAGAAGGCATTGAACCATGGCTGCATTATCTAAACAAAAGACGTTTTTTTCTGACACTGCCCAAGACTGTCTATAAAGTGCACCCTTTTAAATGAAAGCACCAAAGCTACCTCATTCATGAACTTAGAACTGCCATAGAAAATATCCTGGGAGTTAATAAAGAGCTTAGCAAAGGAATCAGCCATCCAAAACAACAGAATTGCCCAAAAGCCATAGAAAATGACTCCATCTGGTAGAAGTGTTAAGCAACATAAATTGAAGACAACAAACTACAACTGTATAAAAAAACTGCCATAAACCTCTCATTTAAAGGTAATGGTCCAGTTCTAATCATGTTTTCAGAAAGATGACTTGAAGTTACTGGCTGTAAAGTCAACAAACAGTTCACACTCTGATACCCCTTGGTTCCCAATCAGAAAACATCCTTAGCAGATTAGGGAAGAAGGAATTACAATGATTCTTTAGGTCTTAAAAAAATAACACTTTAAAATTTATGTGAAACAGTAACTGACAAAACAGACAATTAGACCAGTTAGTGAAAACAGAAAGATAAGCCTCAGTTCTGAGCACGGAGCGCCACTGAGGGAGCCTCAAGTCCTCAACGGGATTTGCCTAGGAGCCGGCAGCTCAGCTAATGCAAGCAGCTGACTAATAAGGGGTGGCAGCAGATTTGAACAGGTCATCTTCAGCCACTAATGGTCATTTGCTCACTAATGGCCAGTAGCTCCAGACAGAACATGCTTGAGAGGTGGGCCAATGCCAGCCTCATGAAGTTAAATAAACCAAGTGCAAGGCTCTGCACCTGGATCGAGGCAGTCCCAGACACACCTGCAGGTTTGGCAGAGAAGAGATTCAAAGCAGCTCTGTGGAGAAGGACACGGGGGTGTTGGTTGATGAGAAAATGAACATGAGCCGGCTTCAGTGTGCACTTGCAGCCCACAAAGCCAACCGTATCCTGGGCTGCATCAAAAGGAGCGTGACCAGCAGGTCGAAGGAGGTGATCCTGCCCCTCTACTC
>JBCJKH010080945.1:2051-13371 GCA_039877255.1 Loriculus beryllinus
TGAAATGGCTTTTTTGTGGGTTAATGGTGATCAGCAATTAATGGTTACTTTACCAATTAATGGTTACTTTACCAATTAATGGTTACTCTCCATCTCTCAATTCCTTCCACCCCTTTTCTCTTCCTTGAAACCAACTGTGAAATATATTCTTGTGCTCACCAGAAACAGGTATGAATGAGAATACCTTGTTATTGCAGTGTCAATATTCTAGGCCAAGACAGGTGATATGAGACACTTTGACATGAGAGAGGATTATTCTGCCACTTTGCAAATACTTTGATAACAGAGAACAGCCAGAAGTAAAATGCAAATTCATGACTGTAGATATTAAGGTGAATGAGAATTTATACTGCTAGAAGCAAGTAAAAGGAATTTTGTGTACTATACACAACTGCATTTCTGTTCAGGCTCAGGTTAGATTTCTGTTGGTGATTTGCAGAGTCACCTGCAGAAATTAATGACTAAAATAATTTCAAGTGATAAATATGCTAGAGAAAGTGTGGTCTCCTTTGGGGGCTTCCTGCAATCAGTCAAAAAGACAGCAATTTGGCCAGTTATGCACCTTAATCTAATATTGACTGATGTTGTAGTCTGAGGGGAGGATCTAAGGTTCTCAGTCTGCTTCCTAGCTGGAACAGTCTGCAGGATGGATATCTATACTTCACTTAATGGGAGCCGCACCTGACAAGCTAGACTGTGTAGTCTATAGACCTGATAACCATTTCCTACCTGATGGTGACTCCCTTGAAATAACAATATGGTACACAAAAGTAGAAACAACAGGATTAAATTTGCTTATTATGAAATCTTGTGACAAAAAAGTGGAAACCACATGTAAATGCTATGTGATAAATATCATCATGATGCATTGGAAAATCATTTGGCTGCCTCTTCCTAATACCTTTTTCTGCCTCCCCTTGGGAGCATCACACCAGTGGGATACCACACTTTTTATTAATGTAAGTGGAATTATTGCTTATGTTCCCTTTTTCTTTTGTTGTCTCTAAGATCATTATTGTAAAGCAAAATTGTCCCACTATTGTGTAGAGCGCATCATATCCTTGATTAATTACTAGCATCAGTAATAGCTGTTGAACTCTGTCTAGAGCACTATAGTCAGAGATAGGGTCTCCATAGAAGCTTTAAAAAGCATGCCAGCTGTCACAAGCACTTTTAAAACACAGTAAGAAAAATCTTTACAAATCTGGTCTGTCCTCAGAACCTTTGAGATTTGTTCTCAGTCTTTACAAACCTGAGAACAGGTTGTTCTGTTTCTTCCCCTTTTTTCTTCCTTATTTTTGTACAAAGAGATCTTAATACTTGACAAGAGCTCACACAGAGGTATTGGTAATAGAAGCAAATAAGCATTGAGATGGTCATTGTAGCTGTCAGAACATGGAAGAAGTCTAACAATGGGTTGACATGCAGAATGTATCAAAAATAGCATAGAGAGAAATTGAAGTGATCCTTGTCATACATAATTTGCATGACTGTTTTTTTTATTCTATATTGAGAAAATTTTGCCAGAAGCTCAAAAATCGTAACAGTTTCCCCTATTACAAAAATCAGAGGCAACCCTCTGGTGATCCAAGTCTCTAAAATAGGTACAATTACTGATAATTAAAATAATTTGCTAGCAATCTGCCTGACAATTTATATCAGTCAGCAATTGATTACTTCATAAATTAACCTGTTGTAGTTGCTTTATTTTTTTCCTCCTTTTTGTGTGCCATTCTGAAATAATTAGAAATTATAAATTAAAGCAAAATGTCATCATAAATATTAAAGTAAAACCATTTCTAAGCTCAACAACATCATGTCACCAACTTGAATGGAAGAAATATTTCTTTAATAACAAACTCCCACCAGAAATCTGGAAATCTCCTAATCTTAATTCTTACTCATCTCTCGCTGTCCAATATTAATTTCCATTTATGTTTGCTTCTATACTTGAATGCTGGTACTGCATTTTAATAAATTCTAACCCTTTTCTATGTCTTTAAAAATGTATTTCTTATGTGCTAGCATCACAGTCTTTCTGTAAACATAATTTTTCAATGTGACTTTTCAGCTTCATTAATTTTACATGAAGAAATCAAACCATGAAAGCATTCTTTTTAATGATACCACAGGACATGAAATATACCTTGTAAAGTAAGACAAGACTCAGGTAGTCATCTTAATGAGTTGTTGTTTCCTAAGTGGTGTAGTAAAAGGTGAGGTGACATTTCAAAGAAACTGTAGACGGTTGATTTTAACCTCACTGATCTAAAGATTGATTAGGAACTCAATATTCTGAATTCAGTGTGATCTATCACTTGTAGGATTTTGTACTTCAGAGTCTTGCATGAGAACTGATACCTTTTTGTGCTCTTGTCACATTGAGACGATCCTTGGTAATTTGGTGTTTATAAATGGAATGTTGAATTGCAAACTTTCTGTAGAAATCTGAACTGAAAGCATGGTAAACAATCTCCAAGACAACTGCAAGCTCATGTTACTTCAACTTTTAACTGAATTCCAAATGATTTTTATATATTTTTGAAGGTAGACAATGGTCAAAAAAATGTGGAAACTTAACAGCTGCCACAGCAGTTGCTATCTGTGGCAATTCATGTTTTGAAGTACAGAGTTGTAGTGTCTAATGAAGTAAAGAATAATGAGACATATTACTGTCCTCTGCTATTGCAGAGGTACTTCAGGAAACATATTTTGTTCTCACTTTGAATGCCTGTGTCAAAAGATGATCATCCAAATGCAAAGAGCATTGCAATGATGTCTCTGACAGGAAGAGCAGGGTAAGAATGTGTGTATGTATATTCATTTATTGCTGTTTCTCAGCATGTTCTCCAACATCAAGTAACCTGTGATCATCAAGTTCCTGAGCAAGAAGTCATATTTATTATTTAATGGCTATGTAGGGAAGATTTTATGTAGGTCTATGCAAATATGAAGACACATAAGGAAGTGTGAAGTGGGATTTAAACGCTTGGCACCTTTCTGTTTTTATAAATGCTTTGAAGCCACAGCTGTGAGCATCTAAATGTGAGAACTTCTTTAATGGTCTAATTAATGACAGAGGGGAATGGGGCAATTACAAAAATAGAATGCCAATTTAGACAGAGTCACAGTCTTTTTGCCAGGTTCTCTATCAAGGTGGTTATTTTCCCCTTTTTCAGTGAAACAGAATCAATCCTTAACCCAAGAGATTACACTGAGGCAGGTGCTAGCAGATTTATACCACCTGTCTCCATAATTTGTCTGAAGCAACCTCATCATGTGTACCACCTGAGGAGCTGTTTCAAAATGTCTTCAACTTATATATTGCTATTTGCCCTAATGGAATATAAAGCATTTTACAAATTACATCACTTTCTTTGCCACTGAATTACAGCTGTCTCTGGAGATGTACTACAGGCTTTTGGCAGTAGGTAGGAGAACTTGGGCAAAAAGGGAAGTGTTCAGTCTGCAGGAAGAAAAGCAGAATACACATTAAGATGTGAATTTGGCCACGCATTTGGAGTGAAGTACTACTATGAAAAATGCTTATGAAGAATAGCACTTGTTTACAAGTACTTTCTAGATATATATCACAGCAGAAAACACAAACGTGCTTTCTTGTCAGTCAAGTTTTAGTGCAAGAAAAGATACTAGAGTCATGCTTCATCAGCTTGTTGGCTTGAGTAAAATCCTGATAAGGGATGGTGAAGTTTGATTTTTTTTCTTATTACCCCCCTCCCCCCCCCAAACTATATAATAAAATATGCAGCCTAAAATTGATTAAGATGAGTTTGTATATGTGTGAAATACATTTTTATTATTCTCACTTCTGGTTGATGAAAAATCTTTGAGAAAAATCTTTGAGAATTCTTTATACCAGTAAAAAATTGTGGACCCTAAATGAGACTGGGGGACTGTTTGGTTTCAGGTGAAATTAGGATAAAAGAAATAAAAATCAACATTTTGTGCAGAATTGATAGGCATTTGATGTCTCCTATTGTATTCCTTGGCAGACTGCAGTTTGCTGTAGGATCTAAACAACACAGATAGGAATTGTTTTTAAGTAGATTCAGGCTTCCATCCATTTTCCACCAAATTCTGACTGCATTTGGGTACTTAACTCTGTATCTATCATGGCAGCTTCCTACTCATTCCTCACTTCTGTAGACAGGTAGCACAAGCACTACACAGCTCTCGCCTATTACTGCTTTTCTGTGGTGTAAACTAGAGGAAAAGAGTACAGAACAAATGCATTTGCAGTAGACTGGTAAATTACCATTTATCTTGTCCCTGACAGAGGAAGAGAGCTCTTTAAAATGGTATGATGCAAATCTGACTCCAGGGTTCAGTTCCTCTTTAGGTACTGAGAACAGTGTCCAAAAATCCCAGCCGTACCATTTTGTATCACTTGAGTTCGTTCCCCTGAATATTCTTCCATTGGCCATCATCAAGTTTCTAAGAAGTCAGATAGGAAGAAAAACTTCTACAAATACTGAAAAATAAGACCTTTATGCATAAAAAACTTGAGAATCAGTTTACATATACAGTCCCACTGAGCAATGTGTCATTATTGAATTCTCATAAAGATATATGCTGAGCTATTTACAGAATGAACTCATTAGCTGTATCTGTTGTAATTAGGAGTCAGTCAGTATGTCATCTGAGATAATTCTGTTGCAATATAGATAATTTTCTTGAATAGCAGATACTGCATGAGATTATTTATCTGCTAGTATAATGCTGCTTCTCCACATAAAAATTTCCATGATGACTGGAAACCTAAGGTATTGCCATGATTGAGAAAAACGTTAACAAACTGAGTTAATTTTAACATTGTTTCTATTATTCATCTGATTGTAGTAACTCAAACTTTATGTTTTTCATGGTTTTGTTACAGAAAAGTAGTCTCTGTTTGAAGAAGGAGAATCAAAATTTATCTCCTGGTACAATTCCACTTAAGTCAGCAGAGGTGCTGCAAACTTGACTGTCTGGAAATCTCTTCTTCCAGGTATGTAATTCTACTTCATTTATTGTAGGACTAGGGGAAATTATTAAGGAAATACACATTGGAAAATGCAAATTGCTCACACATAAATAAACACATAAAAGAATACATTGATTCTTATTGGAGGATTCAATTTTTGCATGTAGTCTGCCTTGATTAGATCTCTCTTCTACTGACACATTTATTTGAATAAAAGTTAATTAAATGATCGTCAACCCTATTGTTTCAAAATTTCTAGCTTAGCACTCAGGCCGAGGCCAGTACTAAGCTTGGACTTAGGACAGAGATAAGCACTTGAGCTGCAGCGGGAGTGAGGTTAGGAAAGGGCTGCATGAGTACAGTGTGGGCTGGAAAAACAATCATCCCCTAAGAAGTTTCTTATGCTTAGGGTCCCTTGTGATCCTCAACTCAGGCTCAGCCTACTAATGAAGTTTATGCAGAAATAGTTCTGCTTTTATTTATCTGGGCTGTCATGCATTTGCTGGTGGTGGCAGTTTAATTTGGAACGTGGCTTATTTTCATGGAGGCTCTCTCCGGCTATTCTGAATTAAGAGTTCCTGGTTCCAAGGCTGAAGGGCTCTGTTTTCCTGGCAGTACTCAATGTGTTAAATTAAATGTCTCTGGGTCAGCTTCCAGCTGGTGAAGGCAGACACCTGTGGTAGACTTCAGCATTTAAAAATAAAACACCTCCTGCAGCAGCAGGGTGCCACAGAACAGCTGAATTCAATGCCAGTGTCTGCGGCAAAAATAAGGCACTTCTGGGTAATACAGGATTATAGACTTAAGGTCTGGACTAGAAACTGCCCAGGTCTTCTGTTCCCACATGGTGAGTTTAATGAGCACCAAGCTAAAAATTAAGAAGTCTTGTGAGCTTCTGGATGTTTGGTGGTGAGGTCTGTGATCAGGTGGTTAGAAAAGGAGGTGACAGCAATTGGTGACTTGTTTCAATAATCGGGCAATGGCCAGTGTATGGTGACACATGGTGGTTCTGAAGTGGCCTCCAGTTAGGAAAATGTGAGTCTCCATACCACCTCCAATATCCCTGTAACTGTCAGGCTGTGACTGGGCACAAATAAGCAAGGATGGAAGAGCCAAAAGGCTCCAGATAAGAAGATGTACATCTCTACCATTACGACAGGACTTTGAACAGGAAAGAAGATTTTCTGATTTCATTTATGTCTATGTATTTTTATACAGTTTCAGTATCATTTTAAATGTTTTTTCCCCTATACCTTGGATATTTTGGCACTTCTGTATGACAGGTTTGAATCCAAAGCCATGCAAGTTTTGGGTCCTGAAGGCTTCTCTGTTAGGCTGTTGTGAAAAAAAGTGAGAAACCTCCATTTGGTTAGTTACGGCTTGAGAAAAAAATAACTATACAGTGCTGCTTTTGGGGAATTAGCATTTAGGTGTGTTTCTGCAAAAGACTGAGTTGCCAAAAAGCTTAGACCCTGAGAAGGCTGCTGCTGAGCATACCTAAGCCTTACGATGTACCTTCTGAGTATGGCACTGCAGTTATATGGGGTTGGTTTTCAGCAAGAAGGATACTAATTATCAAAGGTTAAAAGCCAAATGAAGGGCTCCATGCTACACAAAGTACACCAGAATTAGCATTTCTGTAGTCACATCTGAGGGCAGACACCTGATGCTCATTGCCAAGCTAGAGGACCAAGGCCAACCATGACGCAGTCTTTGAGAATAGCATCATATGGAAGGCTATGTAAAGCACAGATAGGTAAACAGTTCTAAAGCTATTATGTTATTTTAGTTAAACCTGCTCACTTTGTCCGCATCTTCAGTAGTAATACCAGTTGTAGAATAATGATTTTTGGTATGGACATTAATGGGTAAGTCAAACTTGAAAGATTCTGTGCAACTGAACCAAGCTCTAAGAAACAATATTTATGATAGCAGTGACTGATGAACTCAGCCAGGAGTAGTAGAGCATTAATAGGGATACTAATTATCTAGTGTAAAGGTGATCCTGCCTCTGAATGGAAGTCTTTTTTAGGAATAAAATGCTTTAAAAAGTCTTTTCTAGTACTGCAAAGGCATGTAAGGTGGGGAATTTCTTCTGTGTCTTCTAGAATGGGAATTTTGCAAGAAGATGTTAATGTACACAGAGGCATGTATCCCATGGGCCTGCTTTTAGCTCTTAAACACATTGTTGTGAGAGCATGGGGAAACCAAATTGCGTTCAAAGACTACAGTAAGTTATAAATCCCACAGGATTATACTGTTTAGCTGATTTACTTTATGAATAAGCTACTATCAGTTTGGTTTTAAAAAAACTTATAGTATTTTGGAAAAAAAAATAAAGAGAAGTGGGAAGCCGATATAGAACTTATTGGTAGGCCTCACAGATGGTTTCCAGTTATTCAGCTATAGCCTGTCACCCTGACAGGAATGTTTTTTACATTAGCCTTGAATTTTCCTCTATGCATTCAATGTGAACGTCCAGTAAAATCACAGTGTACTGGAGAGTGGACTAACCTTTATCACATCATCTTTGATTAACTGGACTTTGAGGGAATTTACCAATGACCTTGTTTTGACTTCTTTTGGGCTCAGTTTGTGACAAAATAAATTCATACTTGTTTAGGATTCCCACTAAGAGCTGCACCACATACTGTTACTGTTTTCTTTCCATTACCTCTGAATGTGGTGCTTGATACTGATTAATTGCCTCTCCTTTCTGCTTGCCAGGTGCATTTGCCAGGTCTCATCTCTGATAACAGACACCACTATCTGTCTTTATATATATTTTTATAATACTGAATTAACTGTTTGTGTCCTAAATCCCTCACAGCCTGAATGATGACTCAGAATTTAACTGAGCCTGTGCTGCGCATGTATCTGAGAGGCTGGGGATATGGCTGTGAAGGCTTATTAAAGTAGTTTGCTCTGCGACTTCTTGTCCCACAGCAGAGGGATTAACTTAATGAGATATAGACATAAATACTGTATTGATATAGGCAGTATAAGGGTTAAATTTACGAAATCTGGTGCAACTGTAGCTGCTTTTAGATAGTTCTCACCACAAGCATTCACAGTGCATGCTTGCTATTTTTGCTTCCACCTGCTTCCTTCAGCATTATGCTCAGAGCTAGAAAGTGGGTCTGAAATGGGTTTGTGACAACTTTTACTCTTTCTTGAAAAAGGAAATAATATCAACCCAAAATATTTCTAAAATTATTTAGTTTTATTTACTGCATAACCTTCAATACTGTTAATCTGCAGACTATGCATAAAATACAAATGATTCTTCAAATACATTATTAGAATGTCAGGACCCTTATTTCACATTTTCCTTCTTGTTAGCACACAAACATGAACCTGATAATAATCTACCTTTATTAAAAAAAAAAGAAGTCTTTGATTACAGGCTGCAGTGGACACACAATAAAACAACCTGTATTCTACAAGTCCTATCTGTTGCATGTCCTGATGAGGTCTTCCCCTCTAGTTTCTACTTTTCTTTGTTTAAGCAAATGTTATGTACCTTATTGTTGAATTCAATCACTGTAAAGGATACAAATATTCCCCCACCCCGCCACCTCCCTTGTGTGGTTTCATTTACAATGATGCTGGGACCAATTTCTCTATTAATTGATGACTCTCAATCTCTTGATCATACATATTCTGTCCTGAAAATTAGGAATTAGGAATACCCTAGTTATTGTTTTAACAACTTTAGGTAAATCTAGCCCATATACAGAGAAGTAGGTTTCAGTGGTTATTTGTAAAGATGATGCCTGCAAATCAGCCTGGAATCTGAAAGCCATCATTCAGCCTTCCAGGCTCAGGAACCACAGATTTTGTTATGAGAGCTTAAAACGGCATCTCATATCAAACTTCTGTAAGACCTGTATGTCTAATTCATTTAGCTTGTGTGGAAACCCTCAGGCTCTAATAACTGTATTAATGATTTGGGAACCAAAAGTAACTTTCTCCCAGACGCACTGTCTGTTCTGTGCTAACAGAAATAACATTAAACATCTTCAGTCAAGTCAGCTGGGGCATGATAAAAATCATTACAAAGATGCCACTTGATGAATAGGCAGCTGTTTGGTTTGGGTTTGTTTTTTTTTAATAGGGTCCTGTCACTGGAATTATTAATTGAAAATAACGGTAGAGGTGGTTCTGTGATACTTTCACTGAGTAAGGAACAAAGATAAACGTATTTTATCAAGCTTTCCAGAACAGGAGTCGTGGACAGTGTACAATGGCCAGGTCAAATCTGTTTTCTTGCTTCTTCTGGGAGAATGGGGAAAGTTTTGAAATCTTACCTGGTTAAAAAAGTATCTTCAGTTTAATTATCCTAAGCACAGAATACATTTTCTGAGGAGATAACAGTTTCATCACTGTGTCACCTGAGGTTACAGTATTTAACCCTACATACCCCAAGGCTTATTTTAAACCTTTCTTCACTTTCCACACTGTGTTCTGCCTGAGAAAAAATGAGAATGGAATTAACCCCATTCTGAGACTGATAAAAATCTAGATGTCTTCTTTTACCTCTCTTTCCAACCCTGTGTGCCTTTGTATTCACATAATAAACTTCTAAAGTTCTGCAGATGCTTTGGGAGCTGTCAGATACAAGGAGAAGACAATGGAGAGGAAGGAGGTGGTTGTGTCCTGTTGCTAATGTTGGAAATGCCAACTTTTTTTCAGAACAGGGGAATATAGGAAGAGGGTGGGTTGTCACACTTAAATTTGTTGGATGTTTGTCAAAAGGTAAATACCAGAATCTACTGCGTTAGCCAAACCGTCACAAACAAAACTTTCAGAAGTGTCACAGGAATGCATTATTCAAAGCGTAAGTAGATGTGGCCTTGTGCCCTGTTCTCTTTTATGGGCCTAAGTTGAGTAACATGTACCATGGTGCAGAGTAGACAGGGAGTCCCATGTAGCTCTGTCAGGAAGGGACTTGGCCTGTAAAGAGAGTTTGGCATTAGTTACCTGAATGTATGCCCCCATGAGGCATAGTTAAGATGTTTCTTAAGAGGGAAAAGTCATACAGTTTAGGATGGAACTTTTGGAGGTTTGGTTTACGTTTTTTCCTGGAAAGCTGAAGATCTCCAGCAAGCCCCATTCTTGATTCAAGGGTGGCATCATTTCTCATCAAAAATGAAAGTATGTGCTGTGTCATTAGGACTTGGGTATCTCTACAAGCTATGCAAATATACTGTCAGCTACATATCCCCAAACAAGGGGGGGAACCTCTGATATCAAACCAGGCTTTGCAGCTCCTTTCTTTTGAGAGTCTGAAACAAAAGTCTGGGCACCAAAATTTACATTTGATTTACACAAATTAGGATTACATCTCGGGTCTTTGCTAGCTGCCAGCAGGGTAACTTACCTGGAGTCTGTCAGGGTGAGATTTGAATTAGCTGAACTTCTGAATCTTCCTGATGTTTCTCAGTTGCTGTTTGTCACTCCTGCAAAGCCCTGATATCCCCCAAGGAAGTTCAAAATCCAGTGGACCTTAGACAGTCATGGATCCAGACATGACAGTTTTCTCAGCATGTCATTTTAAAGTTCTGAAGAAAAAATGCAACCCAAGAGTTTGTGAAGGGAATAGAAAACACTAGAAATAATTAATATAGTATATTTTTCTAAAATCACATTTTTTTGTGAAAAAAGAAGGGTGTAGAAAATTCTTCTTTCCAAAAGAATAAATAAATATAACAAGAATAAGAACGTTGAGGTTGCTTTGGAACAGAAGAAAATAAAGAGGCCAAAAGAAGGAGAAATATGCAGATACCAAGAGAAAGCATGAAGAAACAAAATGTACAGCACGTTTTGAAGCACTTGTATTTGTAACAGACATTTCCCTGCCATTCTGCCATTGTATGGCTGAGAAACTTGACTCTTAACTGCTGATCATTGAAGTGGCATGTCCAGTTTTATAAATTATCTGGCAATAGTCCCATGTCAAATGCACTAGCATGAATAATAACCACATAAAACCTGTTAATATATTAATTAATGTAGTGCCTCAGACTGTGAAACTTCACATAGAGTTAATTATCACCATGTTAATGAGTGGTGTGATGGTAAATACAGAGCAGGTAAGTTCATTTGGTCAGTGCATTTAAGAAGTTAGGTATTCATTACAGTGCTTAAATTAGAAGCGAATAACCTCCATATTCCCACAGTTCCTCTCATCCACACTGTTAGCGATTGCACTGCACTGTGGATGCAAATAATTAAAAGCTGCTCATTAACAGATATATCTGTGTTACTAAGGATCATCAGCAAATCTTGTGGTACTGTGTAAATTAGTGATAGCACCAAAATAGGTTTTTGTAT
>JBCJKH010080946.1:0-11623 GCA_039877255.1 Loriculus beryllinus
CTCCAGTGGAAGGGGTCCCTGCCCGTGGCAGGGGTTGGAGCTGGAGGAGCTTTAGGGTCCCTTCCAACACAAACCAGGCTGGCTTTGCAGGGCCGGACACTCACCACGTGCTTGGTCTCCTTTAGGTTGTTGTAGCCCTCTCCTTAGTCTATGGGACTTGGGCACCAAGGTGGTGGAAACAGAGTGAGGTTATGTTTAGCAGACTAAATATTAGGTGCAGGTGTTTATGGTGACAGGGATGGGGTTTGGTGCTATGAAGAAAGATGGGGTGCCTCAGAAAGGTTGCCTGATGTTGTTTTGGAACGGGTTCAATTGGAAGCTGTACTGCAATCATGTTGGAGTTTCACCTAACAACGTTTTCCTGGAAGCAAGAACACTGGGGTTTAACACCTTTTACCCTTTCTGTAGCTTCTCCTTTTCTGTTTTACCATTGGAATTGCTTTTGGAAAAGTGTTAGCCCCAAACCTGACTGCTGGTTCCTAAGCCTCGTGAACAGCTTTCAATAGCAGCACTTGTTTAACCCAACCTCTGTCATTCTAGAGGCATCCAGAGAAAGCAGCCAGCCTCCTCCTGCTCCTTTCTGCTCAGTAACTGCTGTGTGTCTCCAGGGTGGGATTGGGACCAACCAAACCTCTTTCTTTAAGGGGAATAAAAGGCCTTTTTGTAAAGGTAGCCGGTTATTGCCTGGCGTGTTCCGTGCTTCCTTATGGGATGAATAACCCAGTTGATTGCTAATGGTTATTACCCAGAAGGTAGCTCAAGAAATAACTGAGGGCTTTTTGAGCCGTTTCCTGCTGTGGGTGTCAATTTGGGATGCGTTTTGTGCTGGAATGGGCAGTTACAGTCTGAGCCATGCAGAGACTTCACATCTTCAGGTGCAAACAGAGCTGCTCTTTGCTGCGTTGGTGCCTGCAGAAGCCATCCCCAAGTGTGTTTGGTGCTGGGCTTGGGCAGCAGTGACTCGACCTCCAGGCACTCAGAATGCAGCACGAGCACTGCTCGAGCTCCTCTATCAGCAGCTTGAGCCCTCACACCAACCCCAAGCGCCTGGTGACCTCTGGCTGATGCAGTTTGGATGCTTGACACACGCAGACAGGTTCATTGGGATGAAGGGCTCCTTTACATAAATGGTCGCTGCTCCTAAATATAAATGCATCGTGGGCGCCCGTGACTTGCTGCCCGTCGGAAAGTTACGGCCTTGAGATCAGAACTCGCTGCTGTCAGTGCAGAAAACTCTTTAAGGGGGAAAAAGCCATTGCCAGGAAAGGGTCTTGAGCATTTTGCTCTGTAGGGGGTGAGCCTGCTTCCAGGAAAGGTGGATTCTGAAACGGTCAAACCAGTGCTCTGCTTCTGCTAATACTGGCCTCGGTTTCTTTTCCCTGTAGAAGACGTGGGGGGTTGCTGGGTTGCCTGCAGCCAAGCTCAGACTGGAAATGTGGCATGCCACAGGAAAACAAGTGGGAGGGGGAAGGATTTTCCTCTCCTGCTGCCCTGTCACTCCCTGGTGCTGATCTAGATGCTGTAGGTGTGTTACCTGCATCCCACAGCAGAAACCCCGGGTTGAGATGAGTTAGTTCATACTCGGGATGCTCGGTGCTGGGCAAGGCTGGACCAAGCCAGAGCTTGGAGCAGGGGGATGGGGCGGAAGTTGTAAGCAGCAGGAGTAGTTCTTGCTTAGCAGGTGAGTTTTACAGCCTCATTTATGGTGGGTAGACACAGCCCCAGCTCTGTATTTGCTTTGGGTTTGCATTGAGCTGCGTGATTGGGAGCTTTCCACGGGCTCTGTTCCTGACTGCTGTGTTTTATTCCCTCAGTTCACACTAGGCAGCCATGTCGGCCAAAGCCATCTCTGAGCAGACAGCAAAGGAGTTCCTGTACAAGTACATCTGCACGTCCTCTGCCATCCAGAACCGCTTCAAGTATGCCCGGGTCACCCCAGCCACGGACTGGGCCCGGCTCACCCAGGACCACCCCTGGCTTCTGAGCGAGGTGAGGATGGGACTTGCCCTTGCAGCAGTGGCACCTCTGCCCCCCCCAGCTGCTCCCATCGTGCTGCAGCAGGTCCTGAGCTCCGGATCATTCCGGAAGGACCGGTCGCTGCTGCTGCTGCTCTGACACGTTCATTTGCAACACTGATGAAGAAACAAGCCCTGCTCCGAGGTGGTTCTGTCACCTCCTGGGGCCCTGATTGTCACATTCCTTTAAGGCCTGTGAAATACGTGAGCAGACGGAGCTGCCAACAAAACCCTGGTACTAACAGGGCAAATGAGGCTAATTCAGACAAGGCCAGAGGCCCTCGATATGCCAGTCCCTGTTCCCAAAGCCTCACATTCTGAAATCAGGGTGTTTTCTCCACTGGCTTTCCTGTTGAGGTCTGGTTCTGCTCAGCTTTCCTGAATCCAAGCAAAATGTCATGGAAAACTTCATCGTTTGCTTTTTCTACGTAAGATCTTTTCTATCTCTTTGTTTCATAGCCATGCACTTCCTATAGAAAAACCATATCCAAAGCTCTCTTTATTTGTTGTCCAAGCTGGCTTCTTAGCAGTGATTAATCACATGAAGTCATTGGCTGGGAGAAGGTGGATGTCTCACAGTCCTTGACTGACTGATGGCAGCCCTGTGCTAAGCAGTTCAATGTGCCGTGCTCCGGTGCACGAGTGAATTGCAGGAAGGTCTTGGCAGTGCTCCTGAAAGGGCTTGCAGCCCTTCCCAGGAGGAGATGAAAGGCATCCTTCAAGGCTGTTTGCTGTACAGAATTCCAGGAGGTTTCATTCTCTGCAGAGGCACTTTCTAAGGCTGCTTTGGTTTAATCTCCCTTGCACAATGTTGTTGTAGCGTTTGGTGGTGAAGCCAGATCAGCTCATCAAGAGACGTGGGAAGCTCGGACTGGTTGGGATTAACCTCACTCTGGATCAGGTGAAGGTTTGGCTCAAACAGCGCCTGGGCCAGGAAACCACGGTGAGTGCCACCTCAGCCACAGAGCCAGAGGACTCTTGTTCTGTCCTATCTTGTAAGATAGGAGCTGGTGCACAGCTCTTCTCTTGCTTATGGTGGTTTAAAATCCATGTTACGCTGATGCCAAAGCAAGTGAGAAACTGTCCCATGTGTGAACTCCCTGCTGGTAAATGCCAGGCCTTGACAGGGAGCACAGCTCAATGCTCCCTGTTCCCATCCCCAATGCAGGACCTATGTGGTGGGATTGGTACCATTTGGAAAGTCCCTTCCACCTGGGAGTCAGCAGCTGGTAGCTCAGATGCGGTGTGTACTTGGCAGAGCTGCCTGCTTTGAATCCCCAAGGCAGATTTAACAAGACAAGGGTAAAATCTGTCCTGAAACTGTCCTCTTACTGCAAGCAGCCAGTGGGTTCTGGCTGATGACTGGGAGTTACTTCAAGTGCTCACTTTAATGCAGTGCTGCCTTGTAATATTTCTTCTCATGGGAGTGACACTGCACTGGTGATGGTAAAGAAACGCCTGCCATCCCAGCTGCGGGAAGGGGCTTAAAGAGCTCTCTTACTCTTCCATGCTCACTGACACCACTGCTCCTGCTGCCTGTGGAGCTCAGGAGTTCCCTCACTTTGGATTCTTCCAAACCTCCAAGCAGCAGCTCCAGCCATTGCAGTTGATGCTGCACTGAGCAGTGCTCTGTCCCGGTGCCCTCTCTGGGAGAGGAGATGAAGAGCAGCCATTCCAGTATAATTCCAATAGTCCAGTTCCCGGCGAAACCCAGTGGAGAGTGATTGGGAGGAAGTGATTTCAGAGCAGTGCTGCTTAATTCTCAAGGCTTGCCTTATGCTGCCCTAACTATGGAAACTGGACAAGGGTTTACTGGTGTGTCTTGTTTTCTGCCTGCAGATTGCTAATGCTAAGGGAATCCTCAAGAATTTCCTGATTGAACCCTTCGTGCCTCACAAACAGGTCAGTGTACCAAAGAAAGCATTTAAAAGTGCTTGGGAATCTATTTGCCGCAGCTTAGATGGGTGATACAGCAGAGAAAGCAGGAGCTTGGGAGTGTGCTGTGAGCTGATGGTGTCCACGTGTGGTCAGAGCACAATCACGTTGGCTGGGAGGAGGTTACAGATGCCTGGGCTGCCCTTGGGATGTGTCAGCCAGGAGCAGTTGTCTCCAGGAATGGAACGTGTTGTCCCTGGCCCATCTCACCAGGGTGAAGTGCTCTGAGCCCTGCTGCTCTCCCTAGGGGTGAGCCTGGGGGGTGTTTGGGCTGCTCCAGTGCTGTGCCCAGCTGCCCCTTCCCTAACGCCAACACAAAAGCCTCTTCTTTGAGGTCTTCTCTGAGTGTGACTTGCTAATGCTTGTGCTGGGTCCGTGGTGCAGGAGGAAGAGTTCTATGTGTGCATATACGCTGCCCGTGAAGGAGACTATGTGCTTTTCCACCACGAAGGGGGTGTGGATGTGGGAGATGTTGATGCCAAAGCTCAGAAGTTGCTTGTGGCAGTGGATGAAAAGCTCAATGAATCAGATGTCAAGAAATATCTCCTGCAGCATGCGCCAGCCAATAAAAAGGAGTAAGTACAAGATGCCCAGTCCCAGGCATGGCCAGCCAGAAGCTCCTCTATTTCAGTCCAGCATCCCCTTTGGTCTGCTTCACCCTAAAGCTTGTTCTGCTCTCTCTGCTGCTCTTAAGTATATGCCATGCATCCTAAATCCAGGTTCTTTGACCTGATCTGAGCTGCTTATAAAACTCAAAATGAGTGTTCACAGTGCTTGAAGCCTTCACTTGGCAGGAGCACTTCTCAGTGCCTGACCTCTGCACTGCTGGAGGCTTGTGTTGAATCCTGATTCTTCCAGCATAGAAGAGGTTTTTGTTTAGTAGAAACGGTGATAAGATGTGGTCCTGATTGCTAATTCCAAAATACACCCTCTCTTGCTCTGGCCTGGTTTAAGAAGGAATTCTCTTGCTGTTCCTCTGCTTACTGCAAGCTTATCTGTAGATGTCAAAGTCTTCTGCATCTCCTTTAATGAGATGCTTTAGCCCTTACCTATTAGTTATCTTAATGTAAGTCATGATTTTTCCAAACACAACGTAGTAACTGAAGGCATTTTCAGCTCTGAGAGGCTCAAGAAACCCGTCACCAACATAGCTGCCTGCTGCCTCATCCTGTTCCCAGCTAAGGAAGCTTAGTTCAGACCAAGACGTGTACGTGCCAGGGGGACAGTGATGCATTTCTGTCTGGACCGAGCATCTCTGGCAGTGGAGCACTGTGCTCTCAGCAGAGTTTGGTGGAGTGTAATTAAGATGAGTCATTGAGGTCCTCCTCTCCTTGAGTCATCACCTGGGCTTCTTCCAGACATGATGAATGGGAACGGAAGAGATTGATAGGGAGTAGATCTGGAGATTGCCACTCATATAAATGAGGCAGAGCAGGCTGTGCTTTGTATTTGGCTGCTTTAATGAGCTTGTGTTATGTTTTTTTTACAGCATCTTGGCTAGCTTCATCTGTGGCCTGTTCAACCTTTATGAAGATCTATATTTCACATACCTCGAGATCAATCCATTAGGTAACAGATGTTTTGGGGAGCAGGACTTCCTGTTCTAAACCACTGAAATGTGTACTTTGTCCTTGTGTAGTTTGCAGCAGCTCTAAGTGGCATATGCAAAAGAAGTACAGAAGTGGCTGGGATGTGTCTGGGGCTGAATAAATCAAACCAAGCACTGCTTATACATGTTCTCTTCTCTAAATTCCTGATGGAACTGAAAAATTCCATTGAAAGGGATGTTAAATATGAAGTAGATAAAAGTTGGGTTGGATCAGAACAAAACAGAACCTGAACCAGGGGCTGGTCTGTGACTACAGGCACTGCTTAATGCTGAAGGGAACTTCCTGGGTCTGGTGCATACAGCAAACTGAGTGCTGTAAGAAGGGGAACAGAGGGCACTTGCCTTTTGTAGTGCTCTCTGTAGGATGTCAGGTTTTAGGGGTATATCTCTCTGTACAAACCCAGCTCACAGTGGTGTGTGTCCTCAAACGCAGTGGTGACCAGTAACGGTGTCTACATCCTCGACTTGGCTGCGAAGATCGATGCGACTGCTGACTACATCTGCAAAGTGAAGTGGGGGGATGTGGAGTTCCCCCCTCCCTTTGGCAGGGAAGCTTATCCTGAGGCAAGTACCAGCCCGCTCTGGCCCAAACCCCTTTACTGTGGGCTACCACAACTGTTGGAAGTGGAGCTCTCTCCTTAACTGCTCTGTTACTCATCCCAGGTGACTTCTGCTGTCTCCAAAAGGATTTCTGTCCTGGCTTTTTAATTTTGATAATTATAATTATGCTTCGCTTGGGGAAGGTTTTTGTAACGTGGCCAGGAAATCCATTTAGCTCTTTCTCTCCATGTTGCTTGCTGGATGCCAACTCTTAACTCAATTTGCTCTTAAAAGGATTAGTTCAGTGTTTGTCTCTGAATCATCCCTCTGCAAATCACTGCGAAGGTTGTTATGGCAGTGTCTCTGCTGAGGGCTGTAATGAACTCCCAATGAAGTGCTTCTCAAGAGGCAAACCCACTGTGATACAGGGACACTCTTGAGCCAGATTGCGGTGCACTCGGTGATGACATTCTTGGCCACAGCACAGCCAGTGTGTAACCATGGGTGCGTTGAGGTTTAACCTTCCTCTGGCCTCAGTCTGCAGACAAGGTCAGAACAAGACTTGTCAGTTCAGAGGCATTTGATTCTATGACTGGGATGTGGAATTGTGAAACCTTGGAGTTTCTGCTCAGCTTGATCCCCTTTGAGTTTGTCACAGAGAACGGTGCAAGCTCCCTACATCCAGTCTAATTCCGTGTTCTGTCTGGGAGAACACTGGACACAAACCAGCCCTGGCCCCCAGGAGATGACCCTGGCTCTCTGTCCCTTACAACAATGGCATTTGTGGTTCTGCTCTCCCCTCAGCTGTAGCTGACAGGAGATGTGGGGGCTCTGCATATCCAAATGGACCGGGCACTGGAAACCTTTTGGTTTGGGAAAGGAGGATGCAGAGAAGGGAGTTTAAACTGTGCTGCTCTGCTTGCAGGAAGCCTACATTGCTGACCTGGATGCAAAGAGTGGAGCCAGCTTGAAGCTCACTATTCTCAACCCCAAAGGCAGGATCTGGACCATGGTGGCTGGTGGTGGTGCCTCAGTGGTTTACAGGTAACAGAATGAGGTTTCCAGAGGCTGGAGGGGGGATTTACACAGCTGGAAGAAACTGGTGCAGCCTCCGGAAGGGAGCCTCTGCCAAAGTGATCGTTCCCAATGCCATCACTGCTTGGGACCTCTTTGCAGTGAGGATGCTGTGCACATTTCTTACCAGCATGTGTCCCTTGGGGAGTTTAGTTCTGGGAGGCTGAGATACACTTTCTTCTTGTCTTGGAAAGGCAGAAGCTGGAAGCTGTTTATGGTACTGTCACTGCTGTGGTAGTCACCGAGTTCCCATCATATCTAGGAAGTAACGAGATTAATCATGACTGGCACCAAGAGCAGCTTTGTATTCAGCAGACAGCATGATCCCACTTTCCCAGGAATGTGCAATGCTTTATTAAGCCCTTTATAGTGCCTCTAATTGTAACTAATCTCTTTGAATAACTTTTGTCACAGTGACACCATTTGTGACCTGGGGGGTGTGAATGAGCTGGCCAACTATGGGGAATACTCTGGAGCCCCCAGTGAGCAACAGACCTATGACTACGCCAAGACTATTCTCTCCCTCATGACTCGAGAGAAGCACCCTGAAGGTAAAGGAGCTGCTGCGATTCCAAAGCTGGGAAGATCTGACCAAATCTGGGCTGTTCCTATGCTTGGATCTCCCTAAAAGCAAAGCTTTTAATGTAGTGCTGCCTTTTGAGTGAACAGCACTGGGTTTCAGAGGCAGGACTTGTAATTTTCAGTGTAGCAAAGAGCAAAATGTGGCTCAGAAGAGTCTTATCAGAAAAGTTCTTGCTTGGTACAAAGCCTTCCAGGCTCTGTTTAAACCCAGCTTACTGTGAGCTGTTGGCCAGTGTAAACTGCAGCGGTGGGTCACTGCAGGATCGCGAAGCAGCTCAGCACAGAGAGCACCCAAAGTTCCTAAACCAGTTTTATAGATGCGTGTTTCTTCCCTCAGGGAAAATCCTGATCATCGGCGGCAGCATCGCCAACTTCACCAACGTGGCAGCCACCTTTAAAGTGAGTGACTATGGGGAAGTGTCAGCCCATCCCAGTGATGGCCCCTGAGCTCTGTGCTGGGGCTGGTGGCACGTCTCATCCAGGAGGTCCTGAGCTGATGGGACAGGGTCAGCGTTGCCTGCTCAGTTCACCCTTCCTGTGTGTTTCTCTTAGGGCATTGTGAGAGCCATTAAGGATTACCAGGGTCCTCTGAAAGAGCATGAGGTGAGGATCTTTGTGCGAAGAGGAGGCCCAAACTACCAGGAAGGATTACGTGTGATGGGGGAAGTGGGTAAGGATCAGCCTCTTCCCAAGTTTCATACTTGCATCTTGTTTCTTCCACCTGCTTCCTGCTGAGCCCTTTCCCAGTTAAATGCTTTATTTTGCCAGCTCCTATTGTTCCTTTCCCCCCCCACCAAAGCTGACTGTTTGTTTTCATATGCACACACAGGGAAGACCACTGGGATCCCCATCCATGTCTTTGGCACGGAGACTCACATGACTGCAATTGTGGGCATGGCCCTTGGCCACCGGCCGATCCCCAACCAGCCTCCTGCTGCAGCCCACACTGCCAACTTCCTCCTCAACGCCAGCGGCAGCCCCTCGGTGAGTCCCTTCCCTCTGTGGAAGGAATGCTCCTGAAGGCAGCTTCCCGAAGGCTGAGCAGCCTGGGGATGGATCTCGGTCACGGTTGTATTTGCACTAAGCTCTAGGAGAGCTAAAGTGCCTCTGCCTGCATGGTTTATCAGGAGGGGTCCTCCCAGTGTCCACTTCCCTCATACAGGAAATGTGACCCCTCAAAAGCGGCAACGTGGCTGTTGCATCTGCTGAGCGTTTGGTCACTGAGGAGGTTTCCCTCACTGCACTGCAATGGTCCTATCTCAGAAGTAACTTGCTTTTAGCCTGGCGTAGCCAAAATGGCCATTTCCTGCGTGCTCCATAGCCAAAGTGCCCAACTTGTGCATGCTCCAGGTCTTACCTGGCATCCTGTCCCTTACGTGGCTTCTGAATCTTTCAGACTCCAGCAACAAGCAGAACAGCTTCCTTCTCGGAGTCCAGACCGGATGGTATTGCTCCACCTAAGAAAGCAAAGCCAGCAGCACCTCTTGGTAAGTCTGGCGTTGGAAATGATTGTGAGCAGTTCTCCTCTCCCAAAGACAGAATGTAGACTAGTCTGATGCTGTGGTACCTGTCTGTCTTCATACTGGATTTAGTTAAGTGCTTTAGAGCGTTGTCACTTGCTGTGCCATTAGCTCATGCACAAGGTGAGTTGGAGTTGCCTTGATCCTGAATGTTTCTTTGGAGGGAACAGCACAGTTTGAGAACTCCCACTTCCCCATGTCCCTTTATGTAACTGTGCTGTGGTTGCAGAACTGAGGCCTGCTTCCTGATTAAATACATGGGGGTATTCCCATGGGATGCAGCTGGAATGGTGGAGGTATTAACAGAGTCCTTTGTGGTACATGCTGCAGCTTCCTGGATAAACACTCTGCAGTCAGTTCAGTTGTGACATTCAGGGTCAGAGGTTGCTGTGTGCTGTGTTGTGTGGTTTTCTTGGGGGGATTTGTCCTTATTTCTCAGGTTTTGGGTTTGAGGTGTTTTTTACTGAAGTCTGTAGGAAGCTTCTCTAACACGCAGATATGCAAGAGCTTTGGCAGCTTTATGTTTGTGTTTGTTGGAAGCTTTATTGCGTAAGAGCATGTTGTACAGGGATAAAACAACAGCAGAATGGGGCAGGGACAGAGTGGGATAACGTCCTGGTCCTCCTTATTTGAACATGAGGTGATACTGGTCCCATTTACATCACTGTGACAGGATGCCACAAAGAGCCACATCTTATTGTGGTGAAACACATCACAAAACATGCTTCTGCTCCTCCTGATCACTGAGCACACCATTTGGCATGAGCAGTGCCTCCAAGAGCTGGGAATGTGAGCCCCATGGAGCTCCAGTGCACAGAGCTGCAGTGCTTGTGCTGGGATGAGCAGAGATTCTTTATATGGCAAAGTGCACATTGGATGTGTGGTTATTCCAAGAGGCAGTGGAGGGCTCCAGTCTGCTTGGCTTTAACACAGGCAGATCCCAAAGGCTGGAGTGCTGCAGGCCCCCCACAGCCCTGCTGCTGGCGCTCTGTCGTGGGGCTGCATGAGTGATTTTCCTCTTTAACAGGCTCAGTCCCAGCTTGGAGCCGTGGTTCAGGCAGTGATGGGCTCAGTGTGCCTGGCCTCGCTGGCACCTGGCTTTGGTTCTTGGTTCTGTTGCTGTCTGTCCTCTGCAGAAGTTTGCGTGTTGTCTGCTCCTTCCCTCCTGCCCAGCACGTTCAGTTACCACCAGCTGAGCTTTTAATCCCTTTCCTCAACATATCCCTTGGTGCAAAGACATTTTCCTGGAGGAGATAGGACCAGGTTGAAATCAACTCTGTTTTCTCTTCCCTTCTGCCCCTCCCCAGTCAAATCCAGGCACATTGTGCAAACCTCTGTCCCCTTTGCTTTCAAAGAGAAGGAATCACCAGGCCTAGTAACTGGGGATGTGTTTCAAAGGGGAACAGAACAGTGCAGGTGCTGTGCTGCTGAGCCTTCAAGGGCACAGAACTAAATGTTCTCATTGCCTTATCACTTCAGCAAAGCCTTGAAGTCCTGGGGACTTGAAGCACTCTCTTGAGTTCTGTGCTGGATGGAAATTAACTGCTGGATTGGGATCAAGGTGGAATTTCAAGCTATGTTCCCTATCCTACAAGGAAGGACAGTAGAAGGGGGATGCTCAGATCCATTCCTTGTGTGGTCTCAAGGAGCGTGGCCTTTCTGGACCTGTGCTTCCCTGTTCCTGTGAATTCTCTTGTCACCTCCTTGCAGGAGTCTTTCAGTCTTCTAACACCAAGTCCTGTGGCAGTGCCTCCAGGGCGTAGGGATGGAGAGCAGTGACCAGTTTCTTGTTAAAGCCCAAGGAACAGGATCCTGTTTAATCCCTAATGCTGTTTACCTTTGGGTCAAAGCCAAGAAGAAATGAGCTGTAGACTGAGCTGGCTACAGCAGCAGGATCAGCTCCGAGTTCCTAAGGGAGTTTAGTATGAGCCCTGCCTGGAGTCAAAGGGAGGAACTCACCGTTTTGTTGTGACAAGGGGTGTGCATAAGCAAACAGCCCATCCTCACTGCCTGAGCTGTTGCCTTTCTGTGACTGTCCCCTGAAGCCACGTTTTGGGCACGTTTGGGTTTCCATTTCTGAACTCTCGGAGCTGTCAGGTTTGTGTTTGATCATCAAAACAACCCCAGAAACCAAACGCTGAGTCCTGAGAGCTCCTTTGCTTCCTCTGTCTCCTCCATTCACTGCTTTTCTCTCTATTTCCTATCATCCTGCTGTGGTGCCCTGACAAAGACAGGGGGCAAACCTCCTGTAGGCCATACCCCAACCAATAAATCACTGATTATTTAACTCATGATAAAGCATTTGCCCATTTCCTGAAATCCAGAACCCGGCTGTTGCGTTTGGAATC
>JBCJKH010080955.1:9761-35417 GCA_039877255.1 Loriculus beryllinus
AAATGCAGGGATTACTGCATTATTCACAGTTTAAGATAATCTATAGAAAAACTGATTAAGGTACATTTTGAATCTATCACCATGTCCCATTGTAGACATTTAACTTAAAAAGACACCTGGTGCTCAAAGTTAAGTTCCTCGCTATTTAGCTCTTTTGCAGTTATGGATTAACATTAGTTCAGTTTTGATTAGCTAAATTTAGTTAAACTAATCAACTTAACCTTAGTTTAGGTTTAATTATTTTTAGTGGCTTTGTTAAACTCTAGCATTTTTTTTTCACATAAGCAAGCCTTTAATTCAGGGCTTGCTGAGCCTTACTTTAATAAAATAATTTATCTCCTTAGATTACAGCTCATATCACATGGAGTTTGCTTCATCTTCAGCAAAATAACATCCTTTGGTTTTTCTCAAACAAAACAAAATTCATGAATGGCTACTTTCCAAATCTAGCTCTGTCTTGCAACACCATGTGAACAGATTTTTGCTACATTTAAGTTTATTACATGATCTAATTAGCATGACTGTGTAGGTGTGTGGAATGCACTGGGAGAGACGAAAAATACGAGTGTACAAAATGCTGTTATACAATTTGCTATGGGGACATGCTTATTAAAGACAGAGACCTGGATCACACTCTGAATACTTTTCAGCAGGATTTTGGAGTGAGCACTTATGCAAGGAAAAAGAAAGGATGATCAAATCTATAGCAGAGGCAATGGTCAAGAGTGAGAAAGACTGACTACCACCTGATTTCTGTGACTTAAAAATACAATTACAGTTTTAAAAAGGTATTAGTTCTATACTCACATTTGTTGGTTTTGGCTCCAGACAAAACAATTCGGTAAAATTCAATGCATGACCGAAAGCGTGGACTGCAAAGTTGTCAGCTACACTGAGAAGCTCGCTCTTCATTGGAAAATGAAATGCAATTTCTTATTAATAGCAAAAAAATACAGATGTTAAGCACTCCAGCCGTGAGAAAGGCGTTAGGGTATTCGAAACATGCAGCCAGACCAGAGTTCAGAATTCTGCTTCATGTTATTAAGACATTCATAACGTCCTAACCAAATTAAACAGAAAGCTACGTAACATAAAACTATCAGGGTTTCATTCTTCTCCATGCATAAAATGAGATTTTAAAGTTATGTGTGATCTTTCAGAGCCTTTAAAGGGGTCAGGCACTAGGCGCATCTGGCATGCTGATCTTCTCATTCAGGAACATGAAGTCATCCTCCAAGTTACATTCCTGAGTCAAGAACGTGTAATTTTCCACATGTCACTTTACTGACTTGCACATTGAACAGACATTATTAGTAATTTCATTGAAGATTGGACATATTAAAGAAAATTGCAATTGTGTTTTAATTTAAGTAGAAGCGGAATAGTATTTGGCTAAGAGGGATGATGATATGTGGATAAACACACTCCACACAGCCTGCTGTGCTATGCCATAAATCAGTTCAGTGCTAAATCCCATCTGATGGGGTCAACTGGATATTAAAGGATCTTCAGAGGTGTAGGTTTAATGGTAATATTACCACCTGTTAAATTTGTCCCTTTGCTTTCTCCAGCTGTGCAAAGTGGATGTTGTTATCACAGCAGCCCAAGGAGCCACCACTGTGCAGGCTGGTTTACCCCGAAGGGTGACCATCCCTTTCAAGTGTCGTTCAGCAGGATTAGGATGTGCACTGAGGCACGTGGCGGTACCCAATGCTAGCCTGGCTGGTGGAAGCACTCCAGCAGGGCGGGAGGGGAGGGAGGCCACAGGTCTGAAATGAGTTTGATGGTTATCAGCAGTGCGCCTCGGGGATTGCATTTTGTAAAGTACACAACACGATTGCTTTGGCTCTTGCAATCAAAATATTTGCTGTGGCAGGTAGGGAGAAACACGGCTCCAGTCTGATGGGCAGTGGGAAGCACCCAGCCCTAATCCCTTTGAAATCAAGGGCTTTTCCCCTTCGATGCCTGGGAACAGATCCTAGGAGTGACCTGCAGCCTCCAAAGTGCCCCTCAAAGCTCTCAGTGCCCTTATCTTTCCCATTTGGAGCAAAGACACCAACAGCATTAGCTGTGCCATTGTCTTGGTTTCAAGTTACAAGCTAGAGCCTATTCCCTCTAAATTTCTTTGTTACAACCACAGTACATCAACAATAACTCTCCACAGGAAGAAGGTGGTCCTGTCCTGGAGGACATGTACATGTATTGCAGAGGCTGCTGGCAACCAGGGGTCTGGTTTCGTTGTACTGTGATGGGCAGGTCAGCACTGGAAACAACAGCCCCAGCAAGTTTCTGTCTCTCTGCACCGGGAAGCAATCTGTCCTCTTGGGAGGGAGCATGAAGGAGTAATTCAGAAATCACAGGATGGGCTTTCTGCAGCTGAAAGTAAAGGGCAACTAGTCTGGAAAAAAACCCACCCAAACATATTCCTGAGGGTGAAGGGGCCTTATTTACTACACTGTAGTACCTTCTGTTTCTGTAGGAACATCTGAAGATAAACAGAATAGTGCTTCATTGTGCCAGGTAAACAGCTCTCACATGCCATGGCTACAGTCTCTAAGGAGCTTCTGTTTATTGTGAACAGTCTCTGCCTCAGCTTTAGCTAAAAAGCCCTGCTGTGAATCCGGGAGGGAGAGGCTCACAATGAAAATGAAGAACTTGCCTGAAGTTACCAAAGGAATACTTACTGCCTTTGGGATTATAACACTTCTTTTTCTGGAAGTTTTGCTTTTTCCCCTTCTTTTTCTTGTAAACCCTAGTTCTTCAGATGGAGCGTTTGCCTCACCAGTCCCATTTGGAATAGAGCTTTGATAGGCAGAACAAAAGCGTTATCAAAGGAAAGATCTTAGCGATGCTACAGAGACTATAAAAAGTCAACTATGTCTGAATTATTTATTTCCTAACTCCTTAAACTATCTTTAAACAGAGAAATGCTTGGAATTACATGAAACTAAAGTGAAAGGCTTCCTGGAGGCTCTTGGTAAGATTTAAATTTGCTGCAAATATTGGTGTATTGGTTATTAGCATGACCTGAGAATTTCTAGTTTCACTTTACAGGGAAAACTCCAAACTTTCTCATTCTGAACCTAATTTGGATTGCTAAGAGGGTATAATTGTAAATTAACCTCCCCAAGGTTATGATGGCTTAACAGAGATCATTGTTTAGCTCTTCCCTCATTCATTTCCTCATCTTTCGCATTTCTAAAGGGATGTTGTAAGTGATGCAATGAGACAAGTACAACAAACTTTACAGGGTAAAAGCTCAGGTAGGCATGGGACCATGAAATCCTAATCCTCCTCACTGAGAGCATGATGCATACCTGGTGCTTCCTCATGAAAACCGGGTGGTAGCACAACATAAAAATCAACAAGGTTTTCAGAGATGAGATCCTGTAGCTACAAGGGTTGAGAGGTGCTGGTGGCCCAGTGGCAGCAGCAGAGTCAAAATAGAGGTTGAAGGAAGAGCGAGTCTTCTACTCCCACCAGAGTGATCAGAGACGAAGATCTCCGGGGAAATCCTTCCTTAGGTTTTCCAGTGGTATTTAATAATATTCTTGTGATTTGGATGGAAATGATTTATTCCTAGATTTCACACCCATGTTATTGCCACTGCATGGCTGGTAAATCATGAACCATTTTTTTTTAATCTAAAAGGACAGAGAAAACTTTTTGCTTCTGGCACTGCCATTTTTGATGTCTTCATACCAAGGATTTCACTACAGCACTTTATGGCTTTCCTACTCTTCCATCAACCTCAGGCTGTTTATTTTTCTTCAAACATAGCTGTTTGCAGCATGCTAACAAGAACTGAAGCTCTTAACACCTCTATTTGTTTACTGAAGACATCAAAGCCTTTTTTTCTTTTTCCCCACAAGCCTTCTTTGAGTTGGTACAATCTGCAAACAGCCATGTGAAACCAATGTGTGCTTTGTATAGAGCAAAATAAAACCACAGAGCACTGAAGATGCAGATATTTACTTATCTGAGATTCTAATTTTAGCTCTGCTTTGTCTCTCATACTCAGCTTCGCAAGCTATTTGTTCTGACAGCCCTGCAGTTTCAGCAGGCCTTCCTATTGCCTTCAAGCTGGGTGGAAGAACACGACTGCAAACGTGGGCAACCACAGACATAGCAGCTAATCTAAAACAAATATTTTGTAACATTTATGAGCAGATGTATTTCCTTGTTTTCCTTTAATGGAAAGTAGCACTAAATTTTTTGCTTTGGGTCCTGTCAGCGTTCCGTTCAGACCCAGGTGTGGGTGCTGGGCAGTACACAGCAAAGGAAATGACAGATGTTGGTGGCAAATTAAGTAACAAGATCTGATGAAAATATGTCCTAAGAAATACAGAGGGATCCTTTTTATGGATTTCCTAGATGCATTGAGGCTATTTTAAGGCCAATCAAACTCCTACTCCTTACAGTGTAAACAGGATTACTTCTTGTATGACACATAAGGCAGCTTAAGTATCACTGAACATCACTCGTATTTCCAGTCCTACTTCAAGTATTGCCTTGCCCCAAACATGTATCCCCTGTGTTCAGAGCCTAATGGCAGTCTTTAAAGAGCATCATCTATTGACAATACATCACAGGAAGTGTCTCCCAGGGGGACAACCTAAAGTCTCTCCATAGAGGAAAACCTACTAGAGTGGTACCAACAGATCATCTCCCCTAGGAGTTATTCAACTGGTCAGCTATGATATGGACAACAGTGAAGAAGAGGGCAACAAATGAGGACAGGACAAGAACTAAATAACAGGGATTTTTTTCTGCAAGGAAGGATCCTGTCCCAAGCTGCGTTGGCTGAAGATTACAGACCAGGCAAATGCCCAAGGCTTTCTGGGAATTGGGAAGGGTGATGTGCAAAGTCAGTGGGGGTCAGTAAGGCAGACCTGCATGAACAAAGTACAAGTAATGACAAATGCTGACTCCATTGTTTGCAGAGGGATGGTACATTAAGGGCATTTTCAGCAACATACAACTTACTTTTTAATCACCTGGCAGTGGGTGTAGTTCCCCCATCACGGCAGCGGAAGAAATGCTGCATGACCTGGTGCGACGAGGAGACCCATGCAGGAGGGGCTGGATGGGAAGAGGATGTGCTGTTCAGCAGCTCCTAACCCTGAAAACACCAAAAGATGATGCAAGGGGCAGGCAACACAAACCATTCTCCTTTCACCAACTCTGAACCAAGCAAGCAGTGCTGGTACAGCAAGGTGCAGCCAAAGGAGCTGCAAGCATGTGGAGGACAGCAGTTTTGGCCACTTGACTCTGGGTGCTGCTAAGCTTAAGTACTGCATCTGTCTCAGCAAGGCAGGGCTCAGACTCCCAGAGGTAAGAGAAAAGGAGCAACTGTTCCCCAATCCCAGGGGACTGGGGACAGAGCCAGGCTGCCCCTCCATTCCCAGCACTCAGGTGTCTCCTGCAGAGCACTTTCAGAGTCTTGCCTCAAGAAATGAAGCAAAATGGCAGAGCCTTAAATAAATAAATAAATAAATAAAAGGTTTTAAGCCCATCCAACTTCCAACTTCAGGATAGAGTGTAAAATTTCCTGCCAGAGAATTTAAAACAAACTGGAAGCTGATCATCTACTCATTTAAACGATGTGCCTGGAGCTAAACCAGCAAGGCTGAATAATCTCTGCACTGCTTTCATCCTTCTTCAATTTTTTCTTTGTTCCATCAGCCACATGCGCGTTAAGCGTAAATTGAAGTGCTCTTAGCTGGAAAAGCAGATTGTGCAAAGGGCTTGGCCCTCATCTTATAATTCAGCTTCAGTATTACAATTACTCTTAATAGTGCTCTTATTTTGTTGTATTATTTATTCTGGCTTAGAACCCTTTAGGATCCCCTGAAGCCTTTTTTTTTCCTGGTGGATTTAGCCAACATCCACTCATGAATCCAGATGTTTTTGCTTTTATCCATGGGAATTTAATGGTATGGATATGCCAAGATTATAACTTCAGGCTCAGCCTCAAGACAAGTATTTTTTAAGTTCCCTAGATCAAAAATGGAAAATGCCATGAAAAACCTGGGCCTTACTCATTACCAGGCCAAAATAGAAATCAAACCACAGGACAATATTGCTCAAGGTTCTGGATCTGTGCTGATAGTCTCCTCCACTGTACCAGAAATTGCAGCCCAGATCATGCTGTTTTCTGTGTTCTCAAACACAGATTCTTGCCTTTAGCACATCTTTAGCTCTTTCCATTCAACCAGCCTGAAGTTAGGAGCAAAGATACATGTGGGTCCAAGATGCTTACATTGGAAAAAAAAAAAAGATTACTCACTGCAAGCTAGAGTTACTGCTGGTGTATTTAAATGAAAATGTGCCTGTGTATGTCAGCTCATCATTACCACAAACACTCTCCCCAGTCAAAACTGGTTCTGAAATAAGGGCAGTGACGAAATGTACATTGTCCTGATGGAGACCTAGTGAACAGCACAAGCATCTGCTGTGCCTTTGACAGCACTTAGGGAGAATAATCAACCCCAAACTCATTCCTTCTCCAGAGGGACAAAAGCAGCATGAAGCAGACATTAAGATAACCTTAATAACCTTCCTTTCCGTACTGCCTGGGGTTTCCTTCAGGCACTCCCATTTGTGGTGTCCTGGGTTTCTTCCCTGCTCCCCATTTGTCATGGGGAAAAACCTGATTGAATCTGCTGCGCAGTGGAGGGTGGTGTGGAAGGCAGTGAGGGATAGCCATGTCTTTCCAAGTGCTCAAGGTACCTCAGGAACACAAGAGCAAACACAGGAGATGCATAGAACAGTTTTCATTGGCCTTTTAGCTACAAACAGTAAACATCACCCGTGGCTATGCTGTGCACAGAAAGGGTGCAAGGACTCGTTATGCTTGAGTTCACACAAGGCACATTTTAGTTTTGCCTCCTGTTCCCAACTGGTTTTCAGTGCGCATCACCAGGGCTCTGGTCCTGCCCCTGCTGAGCACAGTCCTATCCCTTTCACAACGGTTCTCTGTGCACAGAACCAGGGAGAAACACAGGGCACCTATTCCAGCCTGGTAGAGAAGAGCCCTTTCTGCTCCTCAAGAATCTCAAGCCCAGCAGCTAGTTATTGCTTGGTTTAATAGCATTAGCTCTTTACCTGCAGAGTTGATGGATCAAAGGAAATTTAAATTATTCCTAAAAGCTCTTCTAAGGCTTCCCCCAGCATGGAAAAGCCTCTCAGCTGGCACACAAGATGGACCTGGCTCCATAGCAAACCCCTCTGGGGCAGGGATGTGCCAGGACAAGAAGGAGGTTCAAGAGCCAGAGAGCGTGTGCTGAGGGCTCAGTACCCAGCCTGCACTGGCTCAAGCAGCAAAGTTTTTACCCACCCACCCCAGAGCTGAGCTCAACCATGCCAAAATCCTGCTGCGTGGAGCTGCTGAGGGCAGGGTAGGTGGTAACTCAGTGCAAGGGGCCATCAGTCAGGGTGCCTAGTCCAGGAGTCCCTACAGTGTTACATGCAGGAGGCAGCAGGGAAACAGCAGTGTTAATCTGAATGATGCACTTGAAGGGGAAAGCAGTGCTCTTGTTAGTACCATGGATCAAATGTGCTGCGCAGCACTTGCGAAAGATGTGCATTAAATATCCCACCAGCACAGGAGCTCTGCCAGTTCCCATTACACTTTCTCTTTTATAATGAAGGACTCTGTTTGTATTCGAGTATGCAGCTTACATTTTAAAGGCCACCCACTGTGCTTAGTTGTCATATGACAAATTGCGCAAGTATAATACCTGTTCCAATTTATTCTTCTAGTATTTTTAACAAAACATGGTTTTAATGGCTTTGTCATCTCAAAAAAAAAAAAAAACCAAACCAAAAACAAACCCAAAAAACCAAAAACCCAGAAAACCCCTATATTTTTCTTTAACAAGATCATGACACTCAGCTACTCATTTTCCTTACCATCACATCCATGTTTGGACAAAGAATAAGAGATTGACTAGAAAAACAGTTGGCTTTTTTTCCCCCAAGTTGGAAATGAAAAATCCAAAAACACTGAGCTCTCCAGTTTTTAACTTGTTTAAAAAACTTCTCTCAGCAGGACAGGAAAGTGATAAAATGCTTTTCTCTCTGTTTCCCTAGGAGGCTGGTTTTGCCTTCAGCATACTGAGCATCATGGGTACCTCAGTGCAATTTGCTGCTGCCATTGCATATCCTCTCCTCAGCCCATACTGCTACTGCTCACTTGCTGGGATTGCTCAGATTAGACACCTGGGTTATGCAGTCCTGTTCCCCTTTCTGTACACTGCCTTTCCAAACTCTTCAGAGACCTACAGTGTTCTGAGTGGTACCACCTCAAGCCTGCAAGTACCGGCAAATACTGGAGCTGTGCTTGAGTTCAGCTATGTTCTGTGCATCTTTGGGTTTTGTGCTGGCTTTTGTGAAACTGCTCCAATTTGAACATTTGAACATGAGCATCGGTCTTGACAGGGTAAGTGAATGCCACCAGTAATGCTGTTAAAGGCAGCACAGATGTTCAGGGACAGATCTTGAATGCACTCACATCAGGATCAGTAGCGCCCCTGAAACAATGTGCACCATTCCATTAAATTACTTTATAAACGAGTAACTTGGCTCTTTGTACTTGTTACATCCCAGTGCTGCCTCAAGTCAAGGGACGCACCTTTAGCATATGTAGCCTGGGCCTCTGAATTTAAAGGCTAGGCAAAATTTAATGGAAATTGTACAGTTTGCTTTTGACATTGCAGAAAGCAGAAGGCAAGGGTTTGCCTTTCTGCTTTTTCTTAAGACTGTGAATGTTGCATTACCATTAATGCAAGGAGACATTAAAACCTGTGCAGACATAGACCTGTTACCTGAAAAGCAAATGAGATGTGAAAAATTATCATCATCCAGAGCATATCATCTCTGCTCCAAATAGAGCCATAGAGCCTCAGGTAGCAGCACCTTGACAGTGTGGGAAGATGAGAGGTGAGGACAGGAGAAGGAACAAGCCTCTGGGTGACCCAGAACAGAGCCAGAGCCCAAGGACCAAGAGGCACAACATCAATATCCAGCCCTGACATACCTCCTGTTCACACACCTTGGAAGACTCACTGCTGCCTCAGACACTAGCAGATTTTGCTGTGCTGAGGAATACCTCACCTTCTGTGTATCCAATCCCTTTTTTTGTTTTCCTTCCCTTTCACCTTTGTTTGAGGCTAGTCTTGAATCCCACAAAATATCTGTTTCCATGACAACAGTCCAGCAGTGGGCTCCTCTAGAGCATCTGAGGAATCAAAACATGGCCAATCTGAGAGCATCTGAGGAATTAAAACATGGCTCCTGTTCCAGCATCACATCCCATGGTATGATGGCCCCATTCCCATCACCTCCCCTCATGCTGAAGTAGATTGCAGACTGCTTTAGGCAGAGCTCTGTCTGCTTTGGCATTACTGGCATTTACTGAATGATATGTTACACTGCACAAGTGATGTACAAGCAGGTACCAGACCACAGTATCAGCTTACGGCAGAGAGAAAGGCCAAGAGGATCTGCAGTCTAAAGGACTGGACAGCTTCTGGATTTTGTAATCCCCTAAGCTTTATTAATAAAGATTCATACATTTCATGCCCTCCATAGTATTTTACAGAGGATATGAAGTGATCCTTTGTTATTCACAGTCACTGCTTTGCTTCCAATAAATAGCATTTCTCTTGCCTCTGCAAAGCCCTGCTGAACCCAGCCCAGCAGAGCATTCAAAGGGCCCCAACAGAGACCAAAAGCATCTCCGAGATGCATCCTCTACTCACGCAGGGCAGGATACCAACCCATTTGCAGAATCAGGCCTTGCTTCCCCAAGCGGTTTCTCCTGCAGTATCTTGCCCAGCTCCAGCTGAGTGCCCAGCTGATCCCCCGCTCTTGAGGCTCTTCCAAAACCCCATCCCTTCCCTGTGGCATTTCTGTCTGCCCTCAGACCAAGATTTATGAGGGTTATCCACGGATGCGGTTGCAAGAAAAGTCCAAAAGCTTTCATTGCAATGCCACAAGCAGCACAAAAAAAGCAAAATGCCCTTTTCATACCTGATCCTTACTGAAGGGATATGAGCAGGACACTCAAACACAGACAGCAAGCTGTGAAGTAGGACCTGAGGAGGCAGGATGGATGCATGCCAACCTGACAATGGGGCTTCATTTAACAAGGCCAGATTTAAGTGTGGAAATCAAATATGAAACAGTCGTAGCCAGCATTGTCTGCATTCTTGGAGTGGCACTAAACTAGCAGGAAGAAAAGAACTGAGACACTGGCCCAGACATGCTCCAGCTGTCTGCGACTACCTCTTCCCTCCTCCACTGAATGTAACTATTCAGCTTGTTTTCATTTCATTACTGGATGTTATTTTTGCAACTTAGGAAAAGAATAGAAAAGGGAGGACAAAAAAATGTCCTTAAAATGCCTTTGGGTTTATTTTTACGAGTTAGACCATTTCTTTCCTTTTTATCAGATACAAAATACAGACTTTTAAAAGCTCACAAGGCCTATGGTATTATTAGTTAATTATTTATCTCTCAAATAAGGTCCTTTACCTTAGAGGCAGCAGCATTTGTGTTGCTGTACCTATTCATGTAAGTTGTACTCATTTGGTACTGAGCAACATGCAATTAAATAGCCATATAAAACACCTGCAGTGTGAGCAACAGATGCCTACAGGTAACCTTAAATTTCATGCACTCACTTGCCAAACCTTTCAGCCCTAGCCTTATAACTCCTCATTTGCATGTGGGAGCAGGGCAGTCCCTTTCCTCCATCACTGTGGGTAGGTAAACAAGAGGCACTCTACCAGGCTCAAAGCAAATCAAGCTTTTAATGAGTTGGTTAAAAGCCTGATGCTGCAGATCACTTAACGGGAGTGCTTCTCAACCCACCGCAGGGTCAGCCCATCTCCAGCCTCCCTTCCCTGTCTTCCTCTCAACAGCACAGCTTATCCATTTTTAATGTTAAAAAGAATTCACATCCGAGATCTGATAATAATTTATTTTCCCTCTTTTTATGCCAATTTTGCTTGACAGGGAAATGCACTGCCCCCTCCCTCCACCTGTGGACAGTCCACCCTATGAAAAAGTTAAGCATTTGCCAAACAAAGTGCCAGAATTATATGGCTTCCCACTGAGCATAGTGGGAACTCTCAATTTGTGCTGGATTTCTCTGGAGAAATCTTCCCTGTTTTAATGTTGATACACTTCAGCACAAGAGCAAATTTTCAATGGCCCTTCAAGGGAAAAGCAGAATCAGAGTGTTTCTTGTTATTTTATCTATCTTCCTCTTCAGGACAAAGGCATATATGCTAACACAAGAGCTCTCTCTTAATATCAACTTTTGGCCATTCCTGCAGTATACCTGGCAGAAGAAAGTCAGATGTGCTTTAATGCAAGTTGTCTCTCCAAACATTTTGTTTTGTGACATCCAAAGCAGGTCGGTAATTCTAAATTTGGATATTTAAGCTCCAACTAAGATTTCTGAAGTGCACGTGCAATAACTGCTTACTACATGCAGATCATTGCTTCCTAATGAATGGCACTGCTTTAGGGAATCACGTGGATAGGCAAGAACCCTATCTTTACCTTATGCCACCCAGTTCAGCAAGTGGAGAGCCCTTCTTACCTCTTGCTCCATCATGATCCTCTGCTGGGCCTGCTAGACCTGTGTACGGCACTCACTAGCAGTACTGGAGACATCAAGCTTGGTAATACACTCCAGAAGGCACCAAGCCAACCCTGCCAGGCAATTCTGGGGCCTAAAGAAGTTTTAAGGAAGACTGGAAGATGGGAAAGAAGTTTTGGAACTCTTTTTTTGAAGTTATGTTCTTTCCAGTTTATGGTATTCAAATTAGATAATTCCTTTTTCATCCCAAACTGTTTACCTTCTAGTAGTTTTTAATTTTTTGTTTAATGAAAATTAATTCTCATGCTAGAATCTAATTTCCATTCATTAGGGATAAGAGATGATGATTTCGAGCAATGAGTTTCTCCATATCCAGAAAACCTAAACATACGCTCAACACCAAGCCCATGAGCAACTCCATTTACCTTAATGCATACTTACCTCTAAGCCTGTGCTTAAGTGGTTTGTTGGCAAAAGCTCGAGTGCTTATCCCTTTCCAGATGATGTATTTAATATTTACCAGTAATAATCTGCTCAATAACTATAAACACCAGAAAAAACAACCCCACAACAAAACCCACACACATTGAACCCTCTACTCAGAGATTTCCAAATATGATTTCTACATTAAATAGGAGGGTCAAACTGTTCCATGCTCAAAGGCTGACCCTCAAAGCCATGGCAATCAGTGGAAGGGTGTTGACCAGCTATACCAGTTTGGGGATGGGATCCGCTGTGAGCAGAAACACCTTTCTGCTTTTGGCACTGTGGCTAATAGAGATAACAAAGGCTCTATGCTGACATTAAGAAGATTTGTTTTATGTATTGACATCCTGTTAACCTCCAGGGCACTTAAAGGAAGCTATTAATTTAATAGTTGCGTCAGAAAGATATGGTAAAACATGTATTGCTGAGCAACGAAGGAAATCTCCAAGCCTAATGTCAGCATTAACACCTGCACAGGACAGCACTGACTGCAGGGATCTCTGTACAGAGCATAAATTTAAAGAATCTGCCGTTGACAAGGAGTAAGTGCTCAAATCAAAGTGGTAGCAGCTGATTCAGATTCTAGATACAGGCTTTAGTGTCTGCCTCCACCATGTCCTCAGCAACAAAGCGCTCCTAGATCCTACATGTCCTTCCAGTTTGACTTCATACAATCACAGAATGGTTAGGGTTGGAGAGAGCCTCAATATCAAAATGAATGGATTAATCCTCTCCCAACACCTGGAGGTAAGAGGCTGCACACAGTGTCTTATCTCACCCTGTTGTCAAGGGTTCTCAACCTCCTTCAAGAACCAGGAAAGCTACTATTATGCCTGAGCAGTGCCTTAATTGTTCTGCAATTATATATGACTGCAGATGGTACCTTTCTTACTATCTGACTTATATCATGCATATATGCAAAGACAAAAGTGGAAGATAATGGTAAGACATTTATCTAAAATGAGATGAGTGACGTAAAGTTATAGAAAGATATAAAGGCCCTGACTCAACAAAATACTTCAGCACATTTGATAATAGCTTTCTTCTTGAAGTGACAAAGGAGCCAACAAAAACAGGTACAATCCTGGACCTTGTTCTCACCAAGGAAAAGCTGGTGGGGAATGTGAAGCTCAAGGGCTGAGCTGCAGGAACCATGAAATGGTGGAATACAAGATCCTAAGGGCAGCAATATGGGCACACAGAAAGCTCACTAACTGGACTTCAGGAGAGCAGACTTTATCATCCTCAGGGATCAGCTTGGTAGAGTACCATGAGATGAAGCCCTGGAGAGAAGAGGGACCCAAAAAAGCAGGGTAATATTCTATGGTCACCTCTTCAAGCTCAAGAAAGTTGCATCCCAACAAAGAGGAAGTCAGGCAAAAGCTCCAGGAGGCCTGCGTGGATGAACAAGGAGCTCCTGGAAGAACTCGGACACAAAAAGGAAGCCTATAGAGGGTGGAAGCAAGGACAGATAGCCTGGGAGGAATACTGAGAAATTGGCTGAGCAGCCACAGATCAGGCTAGGAAAGCTGAAGCCCTGAAAGTATTAAATCTACTCAGGTCAAGGGCAACAAAAAAAGCATCTCTAGCTATGTCAGTGGTAACAGGAAGACTAGGGAAAATATGGGCCCTCTATGGAAGGAAAAAGGAGACATGGTTACCTGAGACATGGAGAAAGCTGAGGTACTCGATTTTTTTTACCTCTATGTTCCCTGTACAGAGCTCCAGACACACTGCCCAAGTTGCAGAAAGCAAAGGCAAGGACTGAGAGAATGAAGAAACACCTACTGTGGGAGAAGATCAGGCTGAAGGACATCTAAGGAACTTGAAGGTGCACAAGCATGGACAGTGGGATTGAGTGCCTCAGCAAGTTTGCCAGTGACACCAAGCTGTGTGATGCAGTCAACAAACTGGAGGGAAGGGATGCCCTCATGAAGCTCAGTGTGGCCAAATGCAGGGCCCTGAACCAGGGTTCGGACAATGCCAAGCAGAAATGCAGGCTAGGCAGAGACTGGATTGGGAACAGCCCTAAGGAGAGACCTGCAGGTGTTGATTGACAAGAAGCTCAACACAACCCAGCAATGTGTCCTCGCAGTGCACCACCTCCATTCATCCAGTCTCCTCATCTGTCTCCCGTGCAAACACCCCTTCCCCATCTCTACCCCCCAGTCTTCAACCCCTGGCTCAGGGTCAGCACCATCCTTTAATCCTTTATCCTGCTGCTTACATTTTTCATCCTAACAAGAAATGGAAAGGAAAGTTCCTTACAGCTTCAGCCAATTTAACCTCCTAAGTTCTCTTTGCCCCGAGAGACAATAACTGTGGTTCAAGCCAAGATACTATCTCTTCCAGACAAGGGAAGTCTGGCAACCCTGATAGCTAATGACCTACGTAAGCCTGTGTTACAATTTCACTTTCCATAATTCAACTACAGTTTTAAACTGTGTGGAAATGCTATATAGTATTTATGGAAACATTAATGTTACTTAGATTTTGGAAATAGTAATGCTGTTTTCTGTGATATTGGTTAACCACAGTCTTGAACTATCATTCACTTGATAAAGTTTACAGATGCTTTGAGACAATTCTACCAAAATAGAAAGGAATAATTTGTGAGGGATTTCAGACAACAGAATCACTCCTGAGCAGGGCTTCCTCCGCTCATCTGACTGCAGGTGTCCATCTGCACACAGAGCAGATTGCAGAATTAAAGCCTAAACTTATATTAATTTGTCAGGCAACATTAGAGTGGCTGACTGTCGGCTCAGCTGAACAGAGTGCTTTATGGCAGGTAATCAGCACACTCCTGCCCAATAACCTTTTTAATCTCTTGGGTTTCTAGTCAGCAGTTCTGCTCATGAGGGCAGCAAGCATACAAAAACTATTTTCTCTGCAAGTGTTATGATTTATTTCAATTCAACATGCTTCCTTATTGAACTGTCATTGTGCACAAATGAGTTTTCTGAGTAATTAATACTGCAGATAAAGATGCAGTAATGAAGATGCCACATAAGACTCTGCTATAACAGATACAGATGACATTACCAGTCTGCCACTCTTTTCCAGCCCTTCAAAAATACGATGCCTCCTTAGCAGGACAAACCAGGACCTAAATAGAGCTACAGAACTGAGACACAGGGTATTTTGCTTGTTTAAAAAAAAACACAACAAAAAGAACAAACCAACCAAACCAAAAACCAAAGTACTTTAACAATAGGAGTGTCATTCTGATAATAAAATCCTCCCCTTATCATGTCAGGAAGAAATCATTAGCAGCAGCACCCCAGCTCCCCTCAGGCTGCCCTCCTGTCTCTGGGTGGTGCTTGCTTTAGACGGTTTTTCATGGACACCTTGCCACTGCTGTCACCCATGCAGCTGCACTGCTGGTAGCAACCAGGAAAGCAAAAATTAGGTGCCATCAACTCTTATGCTGACCAGAGCAAAGAAGACCAAGCAGCCCTCCAAAATATCCCAGCTAGTGTATGGCTGTAAACGGTAGAGCAGGAAGGGTGATAACAGTGTAAAGGTTTGTGAAGGGAAGGACAGGATCCAAATGCCATTGATACGAAGAAGTCTGACCAGAGACCACTTGCTCCTTGCACAGATGGAGGGGTTTAATACTGATAATACACCATGTAAATAAGTGAAGCCAAATAATCCTTACACAGGAAAAGCACTAAGGAAGCTGTGGTTACCAAATATGCAGCGCTTACAGATTTCACTGAAGGCTTGGAAATGTGGACTTAAGAAACTAGCAGTTAAGAGACATATTTTTCAGTCATGTAAAGTGCAATTGTGTTTCTTTGTGCACAGAGAGGTTATATGAGTTCACATTCCCTAAGCCAGGCCTGGCTGCAGCACTGGCTTCTGGGCAGATCCTGACATTGCCATCCCACTCCAAGCTTTTAGGTTTGACTCGCCTTGGAAAACATCAGACATTAACCCAACTGTGCAGGTACTAATAACAGAGAAGAAAACATCACTGAAGCACCCCCATCAACCATTTCCTCCTAAGGACACCTGATTTATTACTGACAAAATGCTTCCTGCAGTGTGTTAACATCCGACTTCACTGCAAATGCCTCTCAGAAGTAAGGAGCTGTTCATCTCCACATCTTTTACCTTCGGGCAGTTTGGGTTAAAGTCAAACCACATGAAAGGAGACAGTGTTCGCCTGATTTTACAGCTCTACAAAAATTGCCTTTTTATCATATTGGATGGAAATTTTTGTAACTGGCTCCAATAATTAATTGGAAACTATTCCAAGAACAAGTAAGTGAGCATGCCACAAGCTATATGGAAGAAAGACTACAGAAGAAATTAAAGGAAGAAATTTTGGTGGCAAAGATCAAAGAAAAGGCATTAGTTAATAGCCACATTTTCTAATGACAAGAAGACCTCCCTTTGAATGCAACAGCTGATAAATAAGAATCTGATGAAGCTGATCCTCATAAAGTTCCTTTGAAACAAAGTGCATGTTCAAGCTCCAAAAGAAAAAAATTCAAAACACTTCCATTATTATGCATGTCTGCCAAAATCTTTTAGTTACAGTAACTTCCCTATTGTCTGAGTAGCCTTCAAGGAGAAAAACATGCATCTACTCCACAGATTAAATAAACAATCCCATTAAAAAGCTGGTGTAACATTTTCTTTTTCAGGCAAGTTACAGCTATGAGATTTATCTCAACCCTACTGAAATCTTCAACTTGGGCTTCAGTTCAGCTAATGATTGGCCAATTCATGGAAGTTCAGATCTAGCAGAAAAACCAAGATGCCAAGAGAGCTGATACTAGAGTGCCTGGGTGTTACATGTCTGCCTCCTGGTATGAATTCCCATCCACTCTAGTAACACTGGGGTCTTCATACACGGCAGAAATCATGTACTTCATATAAGTCCCAAAGCCCCCAGATGCTGAGCTATGCAACACACAGAAGCAAGAACAAAGGGGGGAAAAGCAGGTACAGGATAGAAAAGTTTGAAATCCTGGCTCTTCCTACAGCTCAAAGACCTAGAGAAAGGCTTTAGGGTGGCACTGGCTGAGAACAGTCCAGTGCCCACATTGGGTGAGAGCTTAAAGCTGCCCTTGGGGAGGACTAAGCAGATCATACTCTCTTAACTCCTGTCAGCAAAGGGACTGATGATGCCAACATTTACTGCAGGCTAGAAGCTAAAGCCAAGCAACTGAGAAACACAAGTATTATACCCTAAATTTCTTGGATGGGGAAAGTGCCAGCAGCAGCTGAATTCTGTTTAAAGAGTAGGGAGGAAAGGCTGTTTGGGGACATTGGTACCTCCGTTCTTATCAGAAACCTTTTCTCAGCTTCAGTAATGACTGTCTTCAGCAGAAGAACCATGCAAGGTGAGAAGTTCCCACCTTGAACTGTGGCACTGCTCTTATCACAAGATGCCTGGTAGAAGGAAAACTATAAGTAAAATTAGCTCTTATGTGGGAGGACTACCTCAAGGCCCATCTCAGAGGGCTTAAAGAGATCCTTACAGGATTATCTCAAAAGGGAAGTTGACACACAGAATTCTTTCCACAATACCAACATCAGCTATTGCCTTGCTGTTTGTCTCTTCTGTCTGGGCTGAGGCTTTAGCCTGCGGAACTAACCCAATCTGTCTGTTTTCCCACATGCAGCCCAGTGACTAACTCGTCTGAATAAACCCTTAGTAATCCCATTTCTACCCAAAAGTGAGATGTGCTGAACTCTGAAGGGATCCACCTCCCAGCTGACTGGGGGCATAGGGGAGTTGATCTCATGAAGCTCTAGGAAAATTCCTCAGACTGGAATGCCTGCCTTGGTTGAACTTGCAGTTAACTTCAGCAGATGTGTCCTAGCTACCTTTTATAAGTGGAATATAATTACACAGAATGGTTTCTTCAGTGCAAAGGCAGTTTAATGATTTTTGCCACAGTCCACAGCTCTCTGGGCTGCTGGCACTGGTACAGAAATGCTTCAGTCTGAGAAAATGCTCAGAAAAAGAACCTCAGAACAAGGCAGAAGGTAGCACAGTTCAGCTTGGACTACCTCACTGACTGATGTATGATGTAACAAGAATAGAAAATATAGCTGAAGCATGTGTAGATACGGGCAGATCTGAAGTGACTGTCACTGAAGTGACAGATCTGAAGTGGACGAGTGCCATGCAATAACTTCCCAACAAGTCTGCTTGTTTTGAGACTAAATACTGTCTCTTGGTCTGAATCAGAAATGCACCTCTACTGTTTTCGTCTTTCCCCTGTGTTCTTAAACACACTGGTGTTTAAGGATGAGGTGTGTCATGAGATACCTGAGTCACGTTAACAGCTCAGTGTCACCAAAAGAGGCAGCGCTGCTTCCAGCCAGATTTTCCTACTAATTTTCTTGCACCTTGCCTGTCTAACTCCTTGGCAAGATGATTCAGCTTTCTAAACCATCCAAACTATTTAGTCCTGTGCTTTCAGAAGGCTCCCGCCCTACCCATGCTCCAGCAAAAGTATGCGACACGCATACAGCTGGTGGACTGGCTCCAAAACAAACGCAGCTTGGCTAGCATAAGACATACAAAAAGCTAGACAAATAATACATACCTCAAGCACATTTCCCTACCGTTGTGGGATTAAAATCCCTCCCTGCATGACTAGCCCTTTGCTCTGAAGCTTGCTCCTTTTTGTGTCTGCAGGAGATCCCTGTAAAAAATGAAGTTAATTATGAGAGCATTCCCGCCTCTCCCTCCCTCACCTGCCTGCTTCTCTTGGAAAGATCACAACACCCATTTCCCCACACCCCATTCCTTTTTCCTAAAAATACTTGGGAGAAAACCCCTTCTTACTTCAAAAGTCAGCCTCCCAACATTTTCGCCAGTGAGGTTCAATACGGAGTATCAATAAGGCCTGGCACCCTCATAAAAACCTCAGGCAGCCTCCAGCACTTTGTCTCCACATATCCTAGGCAAATCACCAAGTTCAGTGATGCTTTTTGTTACCCCTGGACTAGATGCAAATGTTTGCTTTCCCTAAAAACTTAAAGAAAAGAAAAATTATTCAGAAGAAGAAAAGCAGGCCCCAGATCCCAAACAGTTTGAGCTGGGCATCCATTGGCTGTAGACACATATTAGCGAGCTCTGCCAAGTGAGACTTCCCAAATTATCACAGGAGGCTCATACGTTTTATTTTATGGTGTGTGCCATCATCATCCTTCTTCCCAAGTGGAGGTTTGTTTTTGCTGGGAATGTGTTAAATCTCACACATATTGCTGTTATTGTGTGGCTTTCCCTTCCTCTCACAGCTACTAAGCTCAGGAAGTCCTATATTCAGGTAATAAATATTACAGACTGAATGCAGTCAGGTACAGCAAGAGTATTAGAAAAGCCTCAGATAAACCCTCGGTGTCAGACATCTGTCTGTACTCACTGGGGGCCACTGACATATAGGCTTGGAAAAAGACAGTAAAAAAGATAAATATATTGGGTTTTATTAGTCTACACACACCAACCAGGCACCAAAATACTGCGCTGAATTCATGAGGCTATCTAAAAGCAGATGTGCAGAAATAGCTCTGTGTTGAAGGATTCCCACAGATAGTTAGACAAATGCTTTATAAAAATACTACCAATAAAATCCAAGTGAAATGTCTGTGTTGACACACTGAGCTCACATCATTAAGTAACAGTGCTATGAGGTTAGTGTAAAGAGATTCTTCTGTTTCCAGCTAAACTGGAAGAGGTCTTTCCAATTTTAAGAAGCCTGAAGGACTCTTAGAGAAATTCAGATACTAATAGCTCACTACAGATGTAACTACTAATTCTTTGTTGTGCTCTAGGCTCTAGTTGGCAGCATTGATAAAGGATCAAAGATTACATTTATCTAAGTCACTTTTGTTGTCTAGTCACAGTTTTAGAGAACAACATTCAGATTTCAAGTAATGTCTGCTAAATTCAGAGGTTTTGGGTACTGAACTTTGGGGTAACATTCATCATACAGCAGAGAACAAATTAAAATATTAATTTTAACATCGAAGTCCACTCCCATTCCTTCTTTCTATGGCAATGCTGTTGAGATTACAGCTAGGCTATGACAATTCACAATGTGACTTTGTGCTCCACAGTGTCTGGCCACCAAAACCACCCCCACATGATCCAGGAGGATAACAAAGAGGTGATAGGGTAGCTGGCATAGTGCTGGAACACCAAGAACATCATTTCAGCAACTGAGCCAACAGCACAGCCCTCCAGATCAGAGGATAAGGTCTCACTTGCTGTGCCCCACATTTCAAACCAAGGTGACATTGCATTCTCTAGTGTCTTGGAAACTCTGCAGGTGTTCACAAGGGCAGAAATACATCCTGCCTCACAGTAATTAATATTGTAACTGTGAAACACATGCAAAGCTGCAGAGATAATTATTCAGAATTTCACATTCTCGGTAGGATACCTGTAAGCAATGTAGGTGGGTTTGTTAAACCCTCCCCAGTCATGCCACAGTACTATTTTCTGTAGAGTTTCTGAGGTAAAAACTCCTATTTGTCTTTTATATGAACATCAGCTGCAAACATATGGAAACCCTTCGTAGTGCCGCAAGTCCTTCAAAGCCCACACCTTTAATTGAACAGGATGCCTGTTCCCAACTGAAGCAGAAGGGCTCTGGCTCTCATGCCAGCGAGCTAACAGGGCCTGGCTGCCAGGATGGTGAGACTCACAGGGCTCATCTGCACTGCATAATGAAGTCCCACAGAGGCACTTGCTTGCACAGTAGTCTCTGGACACAGTTAAAATGTGAGCTATGTTTTGCTGGGGATTACCATGTTGTTGTTACTGGTTCCCCTGACAGCATCAGCTCCAAAGTGTAGATACAGCCAAAGGGAACCCTTAAAGAATCCAAGTGCACTCCTCAGCTTTAATGTGTTTTCCTTTCTCCAGAATATTACTATACATTTTCTACAGTGACAGCCATGAGTCAGATACTTAAGCAAAGAAGAGGATCAGTTTATTTGGTGTGTGCTTGCATTTTTCAGCTGAATACACATAACCATGAATAGAACACTTGGCCCTCAGTAAATATTTTAATGGATACTATATGAATATACTGCACAGCACATAGCAGCCTCTTGCCATCTAGAAGGTGACTTGTTATGCTAGTAAGGAAAATTAAATGTAACAAAAAGTATCTTGACCCATTAAAAGGGATTTACAGAAAACCATAATAAAGTTTTCTACAAGATGTGACCCTGGACTGGTTCAGATAACCTCTTCCCCAGTACACGTTCCTTTAAGTACCAGAAAAGAGCTTCCACATGGACAAGGGGTGTCTAGGAAAAGATAGACAAAGAGGCATTTATATGAAAAAGCACTTAAATAATCTAATCTCTGCAGTTAATTTAAGAACTCCTAGGGAAAGAGAAGGTAGAGATAAGGAATCTTAATGAGGTCAGGCCAAAAATCAACACATGATCGGCAATCAAATGCTTGCTGACTGCTGCCTGTTCATTATATGTGATGAGTTTGACAGTTTCTCAAGAGGGGAGACCATTACAAAAATGATAAAAAAATTTCCACTATAAAACCCACTGAGCCAGTATTAAAGTCTTCGTAAACAGTGAAGGTCTGGTAAAGCATTGTTAGCCTTTGCTAAAGTATTGCTAAGCAACCCTTTATCCTCCTTAGGACTGGATTAGCTTCATCATGGCAATAACCAACAGCCCTTCATCCTTGCTTGCAATGTTTAGCTTGAAGTGCTATGTAATTTTCTTTGAAACTCAAGTGACAGTTGCCACTCTAATTCCCAGCCCCTGCTGAGGCGTGGGGGGAGATGCATGTCTGCAGGGAAACCTGTGTGCAGCTCCCAGCAGCATCAGAAGCCAGGCTGCAGGGCACAGCAGCTAATTCATCTTGAAAGACAAGCAATATTTATTCACCCTCACACGTTAGCTCTTTGCTGATTGTAATCAGCAGCTGTTATCCCTCTTCAGTACTGGTTTAAAGCAGCCCAGCCTTACCCTTGCCCAAAGCCAGACTAGCTACTGTCAGGATTTCTACTAAAGCTCTGTTTAACTGCAGTAAAAGACTGAAACCAGGAAACTGCTGGGAATGGACCTCACTCAACTATTGCTCCAAATTAACAGCTTGCTTCTAGGCACTGCTAGGATTTTCCATCTTTGTTTTGTATGCCATTTACATCTGTACCATCTCAGTGAGACTTCCAAAATAGTCCTTCCTGGGATATTAGGAATAAATCACCTGGCAGAGTGAACTCAACCAGCATATTAGCTCTAACCAATCTCCAAAGGAAGACAAGAGTAACGAGGGACTTAACCTGCCTCATCCTGTTCTGAAACCCAGCGTGATGAGGGGTCAATTAGAGACCAGCACCAATAAATTGATACTTCAGGAAAGCCAAGGAGCTTAAGAAAAATAAATTACGCAAGCGTTGCAGGTCTTCCTTCCTGTGGTCACAGGTGTTGGGTGAAGCAGCATCCAGCAACCCATCCACTTTCCCAGACTACAACCACAAAGGGTGGGAAGTTCCCAGACACCTTCCCAGCCTTCTTTTGTCTCATCTCAATTTCATTCTCAGATTAGCATAGCTATACTAACGATAGCTCTCATAAGTCTACCTGTGCTGTAACAAAAGTACAGCCACTTTTTCTTTAGTCTAACAGATGTGGTTTGTCACCAGCTAGACCCACAGTGCAGCTTTAATGAGTGGCTAGAACTTACTCATATAGCTGTCTGCTTCAGTTGGTAAAATAATAATTTCCTTGTTTACTCCAAAAGTTCAAGTCTAAACCTACAAGAGATATCTGCTAAAAGCAGTTTTTATAGCAGAAAAAAATCAGGTAGTAAGAAACATTGCATTTTAGTGAAAAAAATGGAGACATTACAGAAACATGTCTTCAGATATTGTGGCTGTGTCAGCATGACCATATCAGAGCAGGAAAAAGGTGCCATCTAAATCAGAACAGATAATGTATCTATTACTTTTGATTTAATAAGAGCTCAAAAAATTGATGTACTTTCTCAAAAACTAAAGTCTGGGGCAGATGGCATCAGCTCATGTGCTTCTATTCACAGAAGCGCATAGGAGCATGTGAACTGGTATGCTCTTGCAGGATTAGTAGGACTACCATTATCATGACAATCTAGGGGAACACATCATTTAAGGAATTAATCTCTCAGCTCATAAAGAAAAAAGGTGTTTTTTCCCCTTTGTTTCCTGAAAAGGCAATAAACATTGACAACACATAAGATGGTTTAATTTTGTTACAGCAAAAGTTCCAGCTGCTGAGGAAAAGGAACCAAAGGTAATCCCAGTGAGGGTACTGCCTCACATCCACAGCACCTCAGCTCTGCAACCAGAACCATCAACAGACCCAGACCCAGCAACGGATGAACAGGTCCAGGGGCCACTCAAGAAGCCCAGCCAGGAGCAGAAGAAGATACAACCAGATAAGCTACAATGCACATATGAGGTGTCATCCAGGAGACAGCTACTTACAGTGTTAGTCCAAGCAGCACAGGCAGCAAGAGGGCTGCAAACCAGCACTCCTACAGCATAGCTCAGGTAAAGAAGAGAAAAATAAGTCCTATGCTGAGTTTAAATAGGGTCCAGGGGCTATGGTCAGGGTGTGGGTGAAGTCTCAGGTGTGGCCAATCAGGGCCATTAAGTCCACAGGAGGCCCTGACACATACATCTGTTGATGACATTAAAAGCAGTGCATGAAGCCATACTGATATATTCTGAAGGCAGACAACAGTCACATATCAGAAGTTCTCCCAAAATGTCCCCATAATAAAGTCCCATGGTTCTGCTGCACCATGAAACGCTGGGCTGGCAGCAGGCAGTGGCAGTGCAGTCAAACTCTAAGGTTTTGGGGTTTTTTTTTCCTAAATTCCCACATTTCCCAGGTTAATGCCACCTCACTCAGTTTAAAACCTAAGCCTCCTTCAGTTGGTTTGGCTGTCTCACACACCCTGGGACATAACTTAGAGGAACAGAAATGCCTGGTGTTAGGAAGTCAGATTTGAATAAGTGCACAATAAATTTATTTTTTCCTAAAATCCAGCATGCATAGACAGTGTAGCCCACCCTTCCTTTCGTATCTTCCCTGTCTGGGGCTGAGTCTTCTTCCTTATCTTCGTGAGCAGTTTTGACATTCTCCAGATATGCACATGAGGTCATGCAGAGACTTTTTGGCCAAGTACCCTGCTTATCCACGACACTTGCACGTAAAAGAGGTTGGGGACATCTTCCAGTATTTGAACCAAAGGGAGAGCTTTATCTCTGCAGGAGCCCCAAAGACACAATACAAATGTTTGCCTTACACTGTTTTGCTCCTTAACAGCTCCCTTAAAGCTTTCAAGGGAATAGATTGCAGGGCTGTGCCAAAACTGGCAGCTTCCTGGAGAATTTGCAGCAGATAACTTTAAACAGGTTGAAGGTAAAGAAGACACCCAGTAAAACATAAGTCACAGTGAAATGGAATACTAATGCAGAAGACTGGGAAAACTGTGCTAAAGAAACGGTTTCTTTGGCATAGCCAGGCTGGGGCTTTTTGCAAATAACACTGATTGCTAATTAAACTGCTCCTACTCTTTATATTTTCTTTTTATAAACTTGCTTCTCTCTGATATAGAGACAATGAGGAACTCGCGTTTTCCTGATGTGCCAAATTGTGATCTCAGTGAAACTGGTGGAAACGCATATAAAACATTCCCTTAAAATGGGAATTGTGGGGTTCGGAAAAGTGCCACAGTCACACAAATGGACTTTCATTATTTGATATGTGAGTTCATTATATGTGGGTTCAATTATATTTCATCAGTGAAGAGAAAATAGCCTTTTCATCTAATGTATCTAGTTGAGTTGAATGCTAAGCACATCTGACGCAGCTTTTTGGGGAAAAAAGAGAGAAAACAAGAACAGTAGCTATGTGAAAAAAACCCAAACAAAATGATTAAGGCATCTCGGCGCCTCAGTGAGTTCTCTTTTCTCACGGAGCCATTGGATAAAGAAGTGAATGAAGTACAGTAGCTTAACATGCACTGCATGAGTGTGTGCGGTGCCACATTTGCTGATTTACTAACTCGTTTTGTTTGAGGGGCACTTGAAAGGCTTTGACATTTACAGCTCTGTAGGCAAATGTGAAAAGAAAGAATAGATGCTGTATCTCCAAGCTCCCAGCTGCTGGTAAATGTCTACTCAAAGTGCCAGCAATCCACATGAAATCAGGAGGCACTCTCAGCCACAGAGCTTCCCAGGTTTGTCTGTGAACACTATTAGAGAAAATACGTCAACAGTCAGCAGGGTTAAAAATGGAAATCGACCTCTCAGTGAGATGTGAAGTCTCTCAATGGAAAGTTGTAATGCCTTTACCAAGTTTTCTACTCAAACACTGTGCAAGCTGGATTCAGAAAAAAGCCCAGAGCCTGTGGTTAGCAGCCGTGTATCACTTACCAAGCGTACATCGGGTATCCTAAGATACTCAAGTCAAAGGAGTTTTAGGATGCTTTCCTGAACTTTAATTGCAAGGACAGTTTTGTTTCTATGTAGGTCTCACATTATACAAATGTTTAT
>JBCJKH010080973.1:0-19558 GCA_039877255.1 Loriculus beryllinus
CAAGCTCCTCTCAATGCTTAGAAAAACAAGTCTGCAGTTCTACAGATTATGTGCATGTGTGTGTTTAAAGGGGTGGGAAAGGAGCTAAATATCTGAGCTAACCTCCAATTAAAGTCAATCATAAAAACAGCCAATTTAATGAGTACGGATTTCTTTGGGTAATTATAACACCAACCACTTTTTTCTCCCTCTCTTTTAAATCTGTAATTCTGCCTTCTTGTTATTGCTTGCTTTGTCATTAATCGCCTCGGGAACTTGATTTCCTAGCAACAGACTCTGCCACCAAACATTTGGCTCCTGTTCAACATTTTCTTTGTGAAAAATGGCACTGCTATTGCTGCCTGGCTGTTGCAGCTAGACTGGCTGTGTAAGTGCTCTAATAATGCATTCTTCTGACAAACACCCAAAAATCACATGATAAAAGGAGCGATGACTGAGCTTCACTAATTACTGTGCTGAAGAAGTCTATCTGCAGTTTAAAGGCTACCGGGCAGGAGGAGAATGACAAGAAGGAAAACGTATATTCTTCATATAAATAAATAAATAACAGAGAGGTGAACATTTAGAAATAAATATTTTTATGATGTTAGACAGATCCACACTGGTTTTCTATTAAGAGAAAAAGAGGTACAATCTTTCTTGAAATTTGATGATATATTTTTCTGCATAAAATACAAAGCATTCATCCTCTAAGAATGACACACGGAAAAGCAAACTTCACAAAAAATAGGAAAAAAAGTTTCTAATTCACTTTTTCATATAAATCACTTGAGAAAACTCTGGTAAAACTGTCTATGTATGATAACTAGTACCTGAAACGGTAGCATAATGCACACCGCATCCTAAAGACATCACAGAATGACATAATACTTGCTGGTGGCAGTTTAGACAAAGCTCCTTTTTTGCATTTTGATGCAAGAAATGAAGCTGTGAAATTCTGTATTTATGAGAGTATTTTTCCCATATTTATTTTGGAAGCCAGTAAATGGCTTATTTGCTTCCTGGTTAGATAGAGAACCTATCATATCTCCACAACAAATGCATCACACTTCAGCTCTACCTTCCAGAAAACACAGTCCCTCCGGATAGTGAGTTTCAGGAAGGTGATGTTATCTCAGGACAGCAAAAAAGGACACAACTAAATGTTACTAGCTAAAGCTTCTTTTTTATGATTAAGACATTCAGAATGGCATTTTCCTGGCCATAAAACCTATTCATTATTGTGAGAAATAGTTTTGCATGTCAAATGGCATACATACTGATGCCAGAGCACTATGGCAGAAGTTATCAATGGAAAAAAAGCTATTGTGGAGTTATTCAAACAAATGTCTTTTTTTAGGGGATATTTTGATTCCTGCCAGTGTCTACATCTCTCGTTTCTCATGATGCACACACAGACAAAAGAAAAAAAAGAAAAACTATCACAATCCATTGTAAATTATCATACTTATCATAGCAGTAAATTACAATAAAAATGCCTTCATTTAATATGCTTCTGAAAGGAGGAGACAGCACAAAAGAAATTTCAGTTATACTTACATTGTTATAATAATCAGCATTTTTTCTCAAGTAGAATAGCCAAACCCCATGTAAAATACTGTAGAATGTTATTTAAGCTTTGCCATACATTGCTGACATCAAGCTTATGTTTTGACACTCATGCTGAAACCAGATAATTCTGCCGTCAAGCCCACTACACCACCACAGTGTCTCTCTGCTTAGACAAGCACTTAGGCATTAGAAAAAAATCAATATAAAAATACCACAGTATTTGTTGAAACATACCAGGGTGGCTGGAGCTTTAAAAACTTTTCCTCCTGCAGACAGGTATCTTACATTGGGTTCATCATGACATGCTGCAACGCATTTCCTACTTGAAACTCAGCCTAAGACCAGAATACCTGGCCTCGATCAGAACCATCATTAACATCAAAATAAACTACACTTGCCATTAACTCTGTAAACACAAAAAAGATGCTGACGGTGGTGAATATAAGTTAACTGTGGGATAACAAATCTCAGCAGTATTATAAAAATTAATACTTTTATACTTAATATGGTACAAACGAACAGCATCACCATTGAGAAATTTCTCCTATTTGCTCCATGGAAGTAGGAGAAGGGAACAGTTTAAACTTTTACAGACTGTGCAATAAGAGCCCATGCAAAGCTGAGTGAAAGCTTTATCTTCTCTGAAAAGAAGATTGCATGACAATACTGAAAGTGAACAAGCCAAAATTCAGCTGCAAATAAATAAGTCTCAGCACTACATAAAAGCTTCATTGCTCTTCTACCCTCTACCTACAATAGCAAGAATAGGAGAAGAAGTGTTCAGGTACTGTAAATTCAAATAGTTAAGACAAGAGATCAAAATGCATAAAGTATGGTGTAAAAACGTTCCCACTTCTTTCTAATGGACACAGGTAAGCATGAGCATCAGCAGTGCCATACCTATATGAAATGACTAGGCAAAGAGTCTATGTAAATGCTAATGAAAAACGCTTCGAAAGACATTACTTTTAACACCATTGCTTAAAGCACAAAAACTGTATCTTAAAAATATAAATTCAAATACAGTCCCTAAACAACAATCTACTATTTTCCTTTGTACAGAAAAGAGACAAGCATGTTATTAAAGGAAGATCTGTTTGGTTTTTGGGAGCTACTTAACCAATCCATTCTAAGCTAAACTCAAGTTACTACAGCACCTAACTGCAGTCAATATTGAAATTTCATATGCTTAGTACAGGAAAGTATTTCAGAAAAAAAAAAAACCCAAACCAACAAGAAAACCCAAAGCACAGAAGGAACTTTCAAGAACATATTTATTACTTCAGCACAAGATAATATTGGCATCAAATGAGAGTGTTTCACCCATCTAACGCCTCTAACTACAAACATAAAATGAATGCAGGTGTTGGACTGAAGAAAAATTGAGTAAAGCTAAATAACTGGCAGAAATAAAGATGGCTAACTGGAACATGAGAGAATACACATCTGGGAAGCACTACACTTATGGCAGTAATGTTCACATACAGGCAGAAAGTTAAAATTCAGCTGTCTGTATGAGCAAGCAGTGTCAGTTTTCATAAAGTTAAGATTTCACAAGGTTAAGTGCAGCTTTTAATGCAATAAATCATTTTCTTCCTCCCTTTTCCGTTTTCGTCCCATTAAGAAAGGACAACTGCAAAACTCCTTACTCGCGTAGAGTAACACAGAGGTGGTTAATGGAGTCAAATGACAGCTAAAATTCTCCTTAGCTTTTTTCTCTCTTAAGTGGATTATGTTTTTAATCAAAAACATTGACAATTAAAAAAAAAAATCTTTGTACCCCAAACCTTTGTAAGATATGAAAATTAATAGCTATATACTGCAAGTTGTACTGACGTTGACATGTCTGTGTGCAATGTCAAAGAAAATGAGGACCACCAACTTCCACAGATTTCAGCTGGTGTTGAAGATACTGATGATCTTAAAAAAAACCAAAAAATCCCTAAACCACAGAAAAACTACAAAAAAACACAACCCAGTACAGGTTGTAGAATTTATCTTAGGGATGCTTACGTAAATACAGCACTAGCAGCAGTTTATTAAATGCCTCTGAAAATAAGGCAAACAAGGTGCGGAGATGTGGAGTTTCATCATACAAGTTTGTAAGATGCACTTCTAATAGATAAGAATTCTAAACTGCAGGTCCTGACAGAAAGCATAAATTCACAGAAAGAAAGAAAAAAAAATATTAACATCTTTTCACATCAGGTTGTGTCCTATTTACAATTTCACAAACAGAATTACAATGTTGGGTCTTATCATAAGTCTCAACTTATTCTGAAATAAGGAAAATGTCTGAGGAAGAGACATTTTCTAGCCCCAGTAGGAACCAAATAAAATCCCTCACAGTGAATTCTAATCAGACACCACAGCACAGCTAGCTGATCCACAATGAAATGAGTATGACAGACAGGAAGATACGGTGTCAATGGTAGAAATTACTGCAAGTATATGAATTCTATCTGGAGAAGGGAAAGAAATTGCAGAGTTTGACAGCACATGCAATCTATCTTAAATGAGACAAAGTAGAGTAATTTTAAAGGATTAAAATACACCTTTAAAGTTTACCATCTTTGAGAAAGCTGGGGCAGCCTCTGTATTTTGCTTCTATCTGTGATTTACAGGGTCCTATTCTTTGCTAGTCTTTCTCCAATTTGTCTGCTGGATCTGATTACCAGATGGCTAAAATAAATGTATTGTGTTCATTCATGGTAACAGAAGTTGTCTTTAAGGGCTCTGTCACGGCTTCACTATCTTTTCCTTTGTACTTACTCCTTCCTCTGTAAATTGATTAGATTTCAGAGCTAAATTTCATCTGAGGACCATTCTGTTCAATACTGCATTGAAAAGCATATTATCTGTTCTAGGAAGCACATACAGATGACCACAGGATATCACGGACCTGTCTTAAAGCAAACAACTGCCCCGCTCTGCCAAGAAAATAGATTGTTCTATAATCTCAGGACACAGATTTCCAGAATAAGTATCTGTCACTTACATTCTAGCACAATCCAATAAATAGGTGACAGCTGGACAGAAAGAAGGAAACAAAAAACAACGCATGCGCAGTGCAAAGCCAAGGAAGGTAATTAAGACTAAAGTGAAGACAGACATCAGTAGATAAGGACTCAGCTACCCCATACCTCAGGAATGGTAATTGTTCACTACATTGTTTTGTTTAATCTGGTAAACTGCTACAAACTTGCAAGTAAAAAAGCTAAATGAAGGAAAAGGGTATAAATGTATTTTAGCATGAGCATGTATGGTTCTACACATTGTCTCCTCTCCTGAAGGAGTTACATGTGCCACCTGTGATACAACAGTCTTAGAAATCTCTTAGATGAACCCACCTGAGTGTTTTTGCTACAGGTGTGAACCAGGCTCTTCACCTAACAGATCTCCTCCTGCAGTCATATGCTTTCCTAATCCAAATTCCACTTTGAAAATATCTAGCACAATTTATTACCACTTCAGTATTATTTATTTAATCATTAACATATGAACATCTTGGGGTTTATTTTCAGTTTAGTACAATAATTCTCTTAGTCAAAGCTTGGATGTCATAGGACTGGCACCTGAAGAACAGCTTTTAATATATATGAAAATTAGCGTACTGCATCACCTAGTCAAAATTTAAGTGATCAAACTGACTGAACACAAAAGAGTGGCTTCAGAGCTAAAATATGATGAAGACTGTATCTTAAAAAAACCAAAGCTGTTGTTCACCTCACATAACATTTCCCATTTATCCTGGAGCTCTCCTCTAAGTTTAGTTTATCTAAATTGCATCAGATTATACCTTCACTGTTAATTATAAATAAGCGTGGTAAGATAAAACAAAACTCCAACCAACAAACCAAAACACAAACAAAAAAACCCACCAAAAATAAACAAAAAAAACCCCAACAACCCAAACCAACAAAAGACCAACTTAATAGTGCAGTATAGCTTTTGATAACATCTGACATTTGATAACATTCTTCTTTACTTAACTATAATCTTAGCCTTTCAGTATTTTTTAGCCAATAGCATTAATTCCTAAGCATGGTATCTGGAACAGACTGAGGTATAATTATTGGGAAATAAAAAACTCAGAACACTTGAAAAGCAGAAATAAAAAGTGAGTATACAATACACCAATGTGTTTTTTCAACTGCAGCACAAACATATGGTCAGAGCAGTGGGATGTATTTTCTTTGTGTACTGAGAAGGTTATAAGTATTTCTTGACAGTTATAAAGGGGCAGTCTTGGCCATACACAAGAATCAATAACAACCATGTAAAGCCTACAGCAGTGCACACTAACAGGCTGTAGGAGATATTAACACTACCTAAAAGAAATAACTGTATTTTCAATGAACTTGTTCCTCCTGGATAATCAATTTTTTACACTTCTTACCAGTTGTTCCCGCATAGCTCAGGTACTGGAATGGAAGCAGCTGTCGTACAGAATCCATAAATTACATGCATGTTACAAGGTTTTAATCTGTCATAGATGTTTGCTAATTTTGATCAGTCATATCAATTTGGGAGCAAGATGAAAACAAATTCACCACTCCTATTTAGGCAAGATGTAATCTACACAAATACACTAATCTGGCTTGATTCTTTCTGAATGACAAAAAAAAGAATACTAATTGTGAACATGCTAATGCCCCATCCTCAAACCCCCTTTATTCCAGGAGTAAGATTTCATCATTAAAATCACTTTGCCCCACTGCCCACATTCAAGAGATTTGTCACAATCATTGTTTCTGAAATATTGAGTTATAAGGTGCCATAGTAATTACTATGGAATAAATAGCAATTAAGATTGTTCACACAAATAAGCTCAAACTGTTTGCAGTGAATAATTATGCTAATAGTGTTTTTCTACATAATTTGTGCATCCTTCACAACAATTTCCTAGAAAATGTGAAATGTAAATTTGATGCACTACTACAAAAGCTCTGAAAATATGTTCAGTTCTTATGATTTTTCCCACCAACTTAAGAAAGCACACAACTCCAACATACTTCCACATTTGTACGTTTAAATTCAAAGAAATCAAACTACACTGAAACTGAAGCAGTCAAGTTCTTTCATTGTATTCCCACAAAATCATCCTAAACCATTATGCAACAAACATCCTCATTGCTTAGACCTCACAACGTTTAACACAAATTTCAGTCATTTGAAATAAGCTGAACTTACTGCTATATAATAAACTTTGGCCTTTTCCACCAACTTCCAGTTCTTCTCCAAATCAAGATGCTTTTCCTTCTTATAGCAATTAGCAGCAGCAAGGTTAGCTACAAGAGACCTGAAAATGATTAAAGCCAGGCATTAGATCCCCTTTAACTGACACTACTGCAAACTACAAAGAACAAATTTCTCAAAAGATAATCAAAGATCTTAATGAACGCAGAAACGGTTAACAAAGAGCATCATAAACCACATATACTTTGATAATTTTTTCACATTTAAATATTTTAACTCATATACTAAATACCATTTAAATTATATTTTAAGTAATGTATTTTAAATAAAACTAAATACTTTATGTAAACTTTCACTATTAGACTGGTCATGTGCCTTCATTTGCTTAGAATTAACCTTTGCTGCATTTTGTGATCAACTCCCTCTGTATGGTATAGCATCTACAGATTTTCATTAAAACTTGTAACTAACACCTAAAGGAAAGTAGCTACTACAGTTTATCTTCTCAAAACTATATTTCCCTCACTAGAACCCAAACACTGATGCATATGTATGTCTTGCCTTTATATACATAGATTTTATTATATTCTATAGTTATGTTATTTAAAAGGCAGTTTGTTTGGGTTTCCCCTGCCCTGACCCCCTCATTAGGTCTATTATTTTCCTTCAGCAAATGAAAAAGGGTCCCATTGCTACTTTTAGATGATGAATTGTTTAGAAAAACATTTGGCTTAGCTGTGTATTACTGGAAAACTACTAAAACCTCATCTGAACTTCATTCTTACTTAACAAGTTATAACACAAGTCATGGAACAAAACTTCCACAACTTCCACTTAGCAAGAACAAAGACACTTCTATCATATTTAGTTTCTTAGATGTAAGATACATTCTATTTTAAATTCTCCTCTTCAGCCATTCTATTCCGCCTTATGAAACACACAAAAGTTATAGACACACGCCTAAAAACAAGTCATAAAAAGATGGTTATGCACTAGCTTTCCACTCTGGCTATGATGATCAAATCCTTCTTGTGCACTTTTATTATTTAAAATTAATTTAGAATTTATTTTAGTTTTATAACATCCAATATTTAGTAAAAGGAATTTGAGAAATAGACATTTCCAAGCTTGCATGGAGGGTTTTAAATTTAATTTTCATGATTTAATAGTCATAGGATGCACCTTTAACATTAACACACCATTGTTTTGTGATATTTAATTATACTAGCCAGATAAATAATGTATAATTACACATACAACATATGGCTATTGAAAACTTTTGCCTTCTCCAATGTTTATACAACTGATGTTGCAGGTATCTCACTTTTCACTGTAAACACTACTACAACCCAATGGATCAGAGCAAATTTGTAATCTGCTTCTACCAAGTTATGCCATGTGCAGGTGTTAGGAGCAAACTAAACTAGGAATTCTTGACATTTATTCCACCTCAAAACAGCATCTTTCCACTATTATCGTTTCTCTTTGTCCTATTCAATAAAATATAAAAAAACCAACAATGCCCAACAGAATCCCTTATGAAGACAGCAACCAAGTCTCCAAAGCTCTCATCACTGACAACCCCCGTAAGTTAAACAGATCAAGTGTATTAAACCAAAAAGTTAGACTAACTTTTTCTGAATATATCAAAATACATAGCACAGTTCTGTGTTGTTGCAACCCAGGAATATTTTTGGGGCTCTTCTCTTTAATTCCAAAGCCTAAAAGCAATGAGAACTAATGTGAATTTTGAAAATAAAATAAATTTAAAATTTATAAATCAGTAGATCTAGTCTCTCAAAGCAGTACAAGTAACAGTGCAAGAAGTTTCAACCTTGATGAATATTATAATTTTAATTACAAGAAATCCACTAGAGAACCAAGTAAATCCAAGAAAGATACGCATGACTCTGGTAATTTTCTGTAAACCAAATTTAAAAAGCAAATTAAATTTTTCAGTTTTGGCAAATCCTAAACATCCATCAAGGACTTATCTGGAAAATTCTTGTCTGCCTACGTATGTTGCTATGTGAAAAGCAATTATGTTCCAGAAAACTAAGCAGAGACTTTCTGTATGTTTCCTTTCATTTACCATGTGCCCCTGAAACTGTAAACCTAGCTCTTTGGCTACATCCAACTGTAGAGATGCTCTGCACATGATGTGTAATAAAATATCATTACACTGAAGACAAAGCACCAGGATTTTCCAAATTAAAATTGTAACTCTGACAGCAGTAAGTTCAACATGTGGGCCACAGAGAAGGTAGATGTTTTTTCAATGAAATACCATACTTGGAGACAGCCAGAGTGTTTCAAATCAAACAGCTTAATGGGGATTCTGTGCATGCAGATATTTCTGAGCAGAACACACAAATCAAAGTCACAAAGTGTGGGTACTACTTTATAGAGTTCAATCGTGTGTTAGGATTTTCTTGAAAAGCTCTAAGAAAACAAAGTGTGTTAGTATTGCTAAGCTAGAGAATTCAAAATGGTGATCACAAATTAGCTCAGAACTCTCCTCTGTAAAAAGCTAGACAGACTTAGCAAATAAAAGAAACATTCACATAAGGCATCTGGAACATAAATGTACACAGCCACTCACTGGGAATACCAAAGAACTATTTGCCATTTCCTCCAAAAGAGACAAGAAAGCTGAATCACCTGAAGAAGGAAGTTAGAATGTAGCTCAACTGGGCCAAGAGACTAATCAATAAATAGAGTTATGAACTGGGGCCAGGTTGAAGAGTTTCTTACAAATATAGATAATTCTGAAAATCAAGAAACAATCAGAGGATAATTAAAGATGGAGAACAAAGTTGCTCTCACTGTAAGAGGGTGGATTGCACAACGAAATCTTTAGTAGCATCCACTGTCCATTTTTTTGTCTCCTGAGGGAAATAAGCATCTTATACTCCCTGCACATTCTCAAGAATGCTCTGAAACAGTGATTTAGATGAAGCCACTGTCTCTAGCATTTGAACAAACGTTTGATATGCTGCTTAATAAGTTATAGAAGTATTTGCAGACAATTTTATTAATAAATTTACCTAAACTTTTAAATTCCATTGAGATGTACAGCAAAAGATACACATATTTTTCTTGAATTCACGATGTATATCTATTGACAGTCTTGACTTCAGTTTCCCATTATGTCATCTAGGAAATGATGATTGCTACAGGATGCATACACAGACACTATGTGACTAAAGACAGAGAGAATCACAGAGCAGAAGCATCTTTATTGCTTGTCTTCTCTTTGAAAAACTGAATATGGATGCTGGAGATGAAGGGAAAAGTATTAGGCATAATTAATGTCAAAACTCCAGATGAAGATGAATGAATTTCCTTCCCCCACTGAGTACGTACATTCATTCCTGAGAGTAAGACATTATGTATGAGATTAAATTGGGCGGGACAGGTTGATAAACTGGAGGACATAGCTGTCTGTCATTCAGTGGATCTTCAACAGCCTGGAGAATTGGGCTGGCAGAAGACTTGAAGGCAAATGCGAACTCTTGCAACTATGATGGAGTGAGTCCAATGCAACAGTGTGGGCTGAATGTTGACAGGATACAACACAGCTTTGCAGAAAAGGACATGGGGAAGTACCGGTGTACCAGGCTTGGAACACTAGTCGGCAGTGCACACAGAGGAGGTTCATCACATTCTAGTCTATATGAGCAAGCACGTAGCCAGCAGGACAAAGGAAGTTTATATTCAGAACAGAAAAAAATAAAGTCTGTTCTGGTCTCCAGACCTCATCTGGAGCTCCATGTCCAGCTTTGAGCTTTCCACTAAAAGGAAGACACTGACATAACGCAGTGAGTCCAGCAGTGGGCCATTAAGATATTATGGGACTGAAACACTTAACAAATGAAGAAGGGCTTGGCTGAGCCTTAAGAAGAGGGGACTTTCCTGCCATCTTCAAATATCTAATGAAAGTTTACAAAGGAAATGAAGCCAGACACAAGAAGGAACATTTCACAAGCTGAAAGAAGGAAATTCTAACCAGGTAACAACAGAATTTCTCCCATGAACAGTGGTCAAACAGTGGAACAGGTTTGCCCAGAGAGGTTGCACAACCTCCATCCTTGGAGATATTCAAAACCTAGCTAGACATGGCTCTGAAAAACCTAATCTAACTTTGAAGTTATCAGAGAGTTATCTCATACTTTGAAGTATCAGAAAATTTAGATATTGGCAGAAATCAGGGAGGGTTGGTGTGTGCTGGAAACATCTCAAGATTACAGCAGACCTGACCGGCTGGTTTTGAAACCTTTGAAAAATTGTCAGGAGGTAAAAAGCAAAGTAGCAGTACATAAGTTTGAGTGCTGTCGGTGGAGGGAGAAAGAGGAAAGCAAAGGACCATGCTCAAGACAAATGCTTCTTGTCTTCACTATCTCTCCCTGAAATTCTTGTTTTTATTAATCTTTTTACAATACCAAAAATAAATCACTCTATGAATGGGCTCTTAGTTATGGAATTCATGCAAAATACGACAAAGACCACTGTTAATCATCTACAAATACAAAAAAGGTTGAACAGAGTTCTGGAGAAGTGATTTTTGTATATAGGAAAGACTACCTTAAAAAATTAGCACCTGAAACCATTTAGAAGAAATTGTTAAGACGCAGACACACAGAATTACAGTTATTAGATAAACTGCAACAGCAAAAAAAAAAAAAAGCAAGCTTTTTTCTTCCTCTTGTATAAAATCAAATTAGCCCTTTCAATTAGGCTACACACTGACATCTATCCTCTTTAAACACGTTATCACCTGAAGTATAGTCCTCATTTGCCAATCAAGTATATGCGTCACATGCCAGTCAGCTTTCACATAGGCTGCATAAGCATACCTGTTAACCAACTTTTGTCTCCCACATTTTTTCTCTCTGCAGAGCAACTGGAAGCTATAAAGTTCAGAAAGAAGTAGTATATTATTATCTCACATTTTTCTGCCATAATGCAACTGCTGTTCTCTACAAGTATTAACACTGCCCCATCCCAAACTGTGAGCCAGGCAGTCCTGTGTTATCTCAAACTGTGCTAATACTTTCTTTATCATTCAAATCACAACTTTTCAAGGCCAAATATTTCAAACAAATGAGGCTCCACACACTATAATGATTGCATTTATATTTTGGAAAATATCAGAGGCCCCTGACCTGTTATCACTAGTTATGCAGGCAGCACAAGTTCCTGTTGGTTCTTCACTCTGCTCATAGTAATGGGCATCCACATGAGCTTCTTCAGCCTTCTTCTTTAAGATCTCTCCAAATTTATCTTTGCCAATGCACCCAAAGAAAGTTGCAGCTTTGTAAGGGCTCTGGATCATCCACTGCAGATTGAGAGAAAACAAAACAAACCCAAACCACAAAGTTAACACACCTCATATATTATTTTTGCCATTTTTTTCCTCCTCAGTAGTCAGATTTAACACTGTACTTACAGAGCACTGTGGCATACAGAACACTTCTATGCCTAAAGTGAAAAACATCCAGTACATCAAGGGAGGGAGAATCAGCAAAGGATAAAAAAGTTACCCTTACTACTGAGTGTCTAATACCCAATATGAAACTTAAATACATGTATTTCACTCTCAAATAAAGTAGATTAGTATGTTTTTACAAGGCATTTCAAAAGAAGTTCCTTTTCTCAAAGTAGATGCTGCTACACTTACATTTAATCAAGCAGTGTATCTTTAAAGAAAATGTGTAGAAAAGACAAAATAAACAAAAGAAACCACTCCCCTCCCCCCAAAAAAAACCAGCAAACAAACACCCCCCCCCCCAAACCCCAGAGTGATAGCATATAAGGAAAACAATACATTTAAGAGACCTAAGACGAAACATTGTGCAACATTCACAATATATATAAAAACTAAATGGTACTGAAAATAACCATTTGTGTCTAACATTTAATTATATGCAAAAAAGAAAATGCTCTCCATTTACATTGTTAAACCAGGCATGAAAACATCTATCTCCAACTTTATTAAGAGCAGTTCTGTCACTTGAATTGTAAAGAAATGGCATAGTTGCACAGTGTTGCTAAGGTGCCAGGTTATTTCCTAAAGATCCTCTTTTATTAATACAAAATATGTATCATTCAGCTGTAAATGTAACTCCATTTTGTACTGAGTTAAAAAACAGCATTTAGCAGCAATATAAAATCAATAGTGAACTAAAGATATAAATATGAAGAAACAGTCATAGGCCCTACTCCGCTGGTGGCAAGACAACCAACTGAAGTCATTATAATTCACTCTAATTACAGTCAGAAAGCTTATCCACTCAATCTATAGTATGAATTAAAGGCTGCATCAATTTACTGCTACACTAAAACCCTACTTATAATTGTTTCCTAATCAAGATTTAAATAAACGATAATGTCTCCATTACAAAGCAGCATTAGTGGGAGCTGTGGGTTGTAGAAAGGTCAAGTAACTGAGTTGCAAATACATGCTTAGTCACATCTTTATTACTCCCAGCTCCAGAGGAGGAAACCAAAATATAAAAAAAGCCCCAAACAACCAAAGCACAAACCCAAAGCTTTAGTCATGTAGAAGTCTTCATTAATAAGGCAAAGGTGGACAAAAGTTGCAAGGCCTCTTCCCTGCAGCAAATTAATATAGATGAATTTTAAGGACAAAGAAAAAGATTGTGTCGTCAGAGTGTGGCAGCATTCAATCTCTCATTCATGAAATGCACACTACAGGTGCTGTGCTAATCTATTCCATATCACTCTAAATTAATATAAATTAAGAAAGCCCCTAATGAGATAATTATCTACAATAGCTTCGTATTTTACATACATTTCCACATACGTAATACATATTTGCACAGTGTTATTTTAGGGTATCTCAGGAGCAGTAATCTTCTATATTCTAGGATATAGTTAAGTAGAACAGATTATTTAACAAGACTGAAGATGTTGTGACCCACTGTAAGCAAATATGGAATCAATTTCCACACCTATAAGAACAGAAGTACCTGAAGCCTTGTGTCCCGTGTTGAAAAGCATGCCTTACTCTCACAGATAACAAGAATTAATAGAGATAGCTATTTATGAAAGCATAAAATCCTAACAATTCTTGAAAAAAATTGCAAGACTTCAAACTGCACCTTGGGCTTACAATATTTTGTCAAATGACATAACTTTCCCATTCTTTATGTGTAAAGTCTGACAACATTTGGACCAGTAGTTAGTAATATTTCGTATACATCTCTGAAAAAAGAATTTCTGTTCAAGTATCACAGCTTTGGCTATTGGCAGCAGCTCAATTTGAATTCAGATACGATACATGCCATATACAACTGTCACAATCCTTACTTCAAATGTAAGTGAAGTTATTTTGAGAGTCAGAAGTCATGATCTAGGGTTTCTAGAGATGAACCTCTGTATATTGTGGAGACCATTTCTTCCATAAGCAGCAGTTCTGTTCATACTCATGATCATTTGAAACACAGCTAATATGCATTGGGGGAATATTCCCACCATATAGATATTCCTTTCATTTGAACGTCTGAGCTAAGTTCAGCAATGAGGAAGATGAAAAAGTAATTCAGCAGTGCTTCTAGGAAGATCCTCTCATCACAGAGGGTGTCCCAGCTTCTTAGAATTATCTCCACGTATTCCCACCACAATGGTGGTGAGGTGTTGCTAGTTGCAGAACTCCTTCAAACTGTTCCTCTTTTCCTCTGCTAAAAGTCTACATATTAGTAAAGGCAAAAAACATTACAAATTTGTTGAAACTGAACTACAGAAATATCTCTGTGGTATACCACTGAAGTTGCAGCTACTGGAATGAGTCACAACAGGCATTTTTTGCATACATGTGAAAACCCAAAAGAGACAAAATGACATTTTCAAGGTAGACTCTGAAGCCGTTTTTCCAGCATTTGATCCTGGACTGGAGTTTAATTTTGAATAACCTGATATGGAAAAAACAGGCTTCTATGGGCTACTTCATACATACAACACCACTTTGGCTAAAACACTCTAACTGGAAATGGGGGTCAGTCATCACAAGACATTTTTTTATCATGAAATAGTCATGCAGCATTATATCCAACATCAAATGAAGGTAAATAACAAACTGCACACATTAATGTCAGGTATATGCTTATGTAAACCACAAATTCATTTTACAGATTTATGTGAAATACAAGATTTAATTGAATGAAAGAGACTCTAGACAGAAACACAAAATGACCCAGCTCAGCAGGCGCTAGCATAATGAGTTAATTATCTAGGGTTTGGCTAGGCAGTGAGGCAGCTATTAAGTAACTGTATTGACAGCCTGGCCAGGAGAGGTTGGCACCTGGCCACACCATGAAGCCTCACCATCACCCCAGAGAATTTGAGGCTGTAAATGGCTCAAAGACTGAAGTGTCAAAAATAGGAACTTATCATGAAGGAACAAGCCAGCCTCAGGACTGGGGTACCACAAAGGCAACAAAGTCTAAAGCAGTCTGTGAAATCTAATGTATTTCTGCATTCTAAACTTTTCTTCTGCCAACACAACTTGGACATCAGGTACAGGCAAGGACAGGCCCTGACCTTTTCAGTTAGGATGAGCATCTGTGACAGAGGAAGGAGCATGGGAAATAGAATACCTTTCAGATGTTCTCTTGAGTTAAACTTATTATATTTTCCTTATATTTTTGTTGTATGCACCTTGGTAAATTAAAAGCAAATATTTACCTTATTTATTTATTGTCTTTAGCATAACTCTGTCCTAAAATTAGGCTGATTTCAAAATAAACGCAATCTAATATCAGATTACACTATCCCTACAAGCACGTTACTCCTTATCACCAAATACTGAATCCAGCACTTCCAAAAGAGGCCAGCACCATGGCCACTCATGAACACAGCAGTGACACAATGCTTCTCTCCTTATTTTCATGAGGCTAACTTGGCCTCACAGTAGTAGGAGTATCTGTTCAAGTGTTTTTTCATGATCAGAGTTAACGGGGTGAACTCTTCTGCATGCTTTAGCTACCAGAGAAGTGCAAGTACCTTGGTGCTCCAGGGAGTGGGTGGCAATTGCAGAGTACAGCATCATCTTTTCTTGCAAGATGCTGAGATGCCAAGAAAACTTGGTAACAAGTAAAACTTCTGAAGACGGAATTGTGACTTTGTGAGTCTGCTTGGAGTGAACTCTGTCTTTCACATCCTCAGAACTGAAGATGCGGTACACTTCTTTCCTAGTTTTGCCTGATTAGAAAATGGCTTTGGAAGCAACCTTTTCTCTGAGTTACAGAAGCACTTCCAGAAGCACTTCTTCCAACAATAGAAGGGACTTGACTTTGATTGTCTACTCAATGTTGCCTTTTGAGAATAATATTCAAGATGAGATGACAGAGTTACCTGAATGGTCCCTTACACCCAAAAAAGTAAAAAACCGCGCCTTCATACTATGTGAACAAAAATCAGTGGCCTTAATGAAATAAAAATAGAAAGGGAGAGACCAGACTTCACTGATTTCTGTTTCCCAAACTTATCCTATTTAGCTGGAGAATGTCATGCTTCTATCACTGTGGCAGAGTCCAGTATCCCATATCACAACATTTCATCTGGATTCAAAGCTTTTATTTGCTGTTCTTGCAAAGCTCATTGTAGAGGAAACCTCTGCTAGAAAGGCAAAAAGCAGCAAAGCTAAAAAGCTGATACAATTTCCCTTCCTATTTCCAGCTGCAAAGATACTCCCCTTGCAAAAGAAGGGTTTGCTACTACGGGGTCTCAGCAGACAATCCTATGAGACTTAAAAAGAAACAACATACTGATGAAGCTTAAGACAGCTTTATAGACCTCTGACTAAAACAAAGATCTTTCAGAAATTATTTCATTTTACTCCAACTCCACGTGTTAACTGGACAGCACTGATAATCGGAACAAGGAGGCTCACAAAGACACTTGCTACCAGTCCCACATTGTTCTCCATCCAAAACCCTTAGCTCCTGAATTCTTTTTTAAAAGCTGCAGTCAGTAGTGAATTTCCACATCTGTCAGTTGTCTTAAACTAACAAAACCAAAGCATACAAAGCTTTGCTTAGGCTGACATACCTTCTGCACATAGAAGTTTTAGGCTGTAGACTTGAATCCAAAATGCCTAGTAACTGACAACACAACAAGAAGCATTATGCCCCTTCACAGTGAAGGATCTTCAAAACTCATTAACACTGAATACAGACATCTGAAGTGCATCTGAAGTGTGTTATTTGAAGCTGGACTCTTCTCTACATGATCTGTCAAATCTGATCTTATTTTAAATTGCAGCTCACAGAGGAAAGGACTCCAAAGACCTAAAATTAGCTAAGACTTAACATGCTTGCTAAAGTCTAAACAATGTTAGCAATTATGCATGAAGCATTCTTTCTAGTAAATCAGAACAGAAATGGCTTCTTTTCATACAGTGCTATTTGGAGTATCTCTTATTTTTATATTCTGAATTTTAGAACAAGCCACTTTTCAGAAGGTTTCACCAGTCTGTTTTACCCCTAGGATATGTCCCATCACCAGTTATAGACCCAGCCCACTAAAAAGTTCTTATGGATATCTTCAGGAATATTTTAGGTGCTAAAATAAAAGAAATTACAGCTCATCTTAGAAAATGGGAGAAAATGAGGAAAAGTAGGATGAAAAAACTAAATCATGACAAGATGAGAAAACAAACCCCTGACAATATGCAAAACAATCCTAGAAAGAAAACATTAGTGTCTCTGTTCCAAGTGAGCTCACTTATTCCTTGTGAATGATGTGATACACACCTCAAGAACAAATGGAATGCAATATTCTGTTATCATTACACGTACTATATCATTTACAATCCCTACCATGGTGGATTAACTACAGCCAGCAGCTAAGCCCCCACCCAGTCACTCTCTCATTCCTCTCTCCTGGAGGGATGGAGAACTGGAAGTGCAAAAAATAAGAAAATATACCCACATATGGGTCAAGATGAAATGATGTAAAGTAATGATGTAAATGATGTAAACTGATAATTTACATAAAATCATTCACCACCTTCCACCAGCAGACTAATGTCCAGCCAGTGTCCAAGCCATGGTTACCCTAAAAAACTACCCCTCGCTCCTTGCCCCCAACAGTTTTATTGCTGACCACATTCCATATGACCTTGACTACCTCTTTGGTCAGCGGGGGTCAGCTGTCCTGGCTGTGTCCCTCTTTCCCACCCTAGCAGCCTACTTGCTGGGGCAGCAAAGTGAAAGAACAGAGAAGGGCTTGATGTTGTGAAAGAACTGTTAAGCAAAACATTGTTATGTTAAACAATACTGTTTTTGTAACAAGTCTAAAATACAGCACCATACACACTGCTATGAGGAAAATTAACTCCATCCCAAGCAGACCCAGTATACATACACCAGAATCACTGTCATGAGAATACAGCAAATTCAAGAATCAAGACCCTGTAAAAGCGATACTAGTTTTGTTCCAACAACTTTGGAATATTTTTTTCTTTCTGTTTTTCACTGATCAACATTTAAAGTTGCAACAGCTATTATCACATAATGGCCTTATAAGAAAACACATGGAAAAGGAAAAAATAAGCTTATCTTGACAAAAGCAGCTTTGCAAAAAGGAGCCTCATGTCCTGTACAGTAATTCTTCCACCATTAGTTGAAGCTGCCAAATCTTGCATGAGGAAGTGATATTGTTAGAATGCATGACAACACCCTCAAGCAACTTCCAGTCAAATGAGATAAAAATGGTAACATTTTTTAAAGGAAAAGACTAGCTAAAGCCTTGCAGTGAGACCAATATCTAAACGTTATCAAGATTTGGTCCAACATGTACTATCCAAATCTCTGCACAGGAATATATATTAGCTTTAGTGTGGTGCCACAATTTTATTTCGCTATAGCTTTTCAAGCTAACATGTCTACCAAAATGTTAATCATCTGGGGGCAGTACTTCATTTCACATCTACCTTTAGAAATACAAAGCTAACAAACTAGCTCTTAAAATCTATAATCCAAGTAACTATTTTCTGTGCTGCTATTTTTCAGTATTCCATTTACTATTCTTTTCCTATGCTCCTTACCTGCTTGCTCACTATTTTATTTTTAGTCTAGTTTCTAAGCTCTTTGCTGTACAAAGCAGCACAAGCACATTTTCTGTAATTAAGTATGTAATAACCATAGTTCAATGCTGCAATGCTGCCCAAAGCTCTCTCTTATTGCACCCCTTAAGTATTGGCCACTCTAGGTATCAATAGTCCTTGCTTCATTACCTCCTTATCCCATATTTATAATGCTACAGTTCTGCCTCAAATGCTTGAAGTGCTGTAGCCTCTCTTCTGAAGTTCAACATATGCTTATCTGAGGCCAAAGACAGAATATCTCCTGCCAAGACCTTACAAGGTACATAACTGACACTGCAGTTGGCCTTGTGTCTGTTCCCCATTTGAAGCGAGAACCTGAAACACCAACCAAATTCTTGTTGCTTGATCTGATGTGTCACTCCCTTTCCCTTTCCACAATATTAATACGGTCTCTTCTCAGAACAAGGTAAAAGATGATATATTTACAAAACAGGGCTGGTCATGCCAGTTCTTCCATCACTCTGACAGGTACATGAAAGGTATCACCATAGCAAGAATTCCAGGTCTATATGGAACTTTTCTGTAGCTGTTTCAGTATAAACAACTGGTTCTTAAGAAACTTGTTAATATTACAAAGCTGTGTAAGAGGTAAGGTTAAATAGTATTTTCCTTAGTAAAAGAACTCAAAGACAGTGTTGTTGAACACTGTTGTGAAACATGGCAAAGCAGCAAATAAAG
>JBCJKH010080978.1:10303-26102 GCA_039877255.1 Loriculus beryllinus
CCAGGTTATGCTGGCAATCCTTATTTAGGTCTCAGTGTGAGTTTTGAATCTGTACAAGTTAAAACAGGCTGGGCAACAGCTTTGGTCATTGCAAGGAATATTTTACACAGATGGATTCAAAATGGATTAATATTTTTGCAGTGTGTTAAGCACAAGTCAGAAATCAAAGAACGTTTACTAGGATGTTGGCCAGAAAGCCCACATCTGTGGCCTTACTGCTTGATTTATAAATTCATATTTAGGTACTGAGATCTAAATGACCTAATTCTTAGAAGTACCAAACAATCCCCTTCATCATGGAACTGATGGCTTGCAAAGGGGAAGGTGATTTGAAGCATAAATTTGGATCCCCGTCCTTTCAAAGCAAAGGCTGTGATTCCACAAACCTAACCTTCTGGCAACTGTGCAGACTTTTGGAAGAATCTTGTATTTTATAAATGTTTGATATGAGTTTTAAATCCTCTAAATAGAAATATTGGCTCATTGGGAATATCTATGTTCACAATCACGCATATTCTCCTTACTTTCTGTTCCACAGAGGAGTTCACCCGGTGGCCAACAGATGTGCAATGTTAAGATTGCCAGTCTTGAATCCTTGCATTTATTGTTATTCATTAAGGCTACTTAGGCTGCTTTCTTAATCAGAGTTTGAATCTAGTAAATTTTTTTTTCTTCTTTCTCTCCCTCATTTTTTTTTTTTTTCAGGTATACTTTTAGAAACGTAATTAAAGCTTATCCTTGATTTTTTTTTTTTTGTTTTCGAAGCGGTGGGGTTTTCTGGCTTTGGTTGGGTATTTTTTTTTTGGTTGTTTGATTTTTATTACACCAGCTCTCTTCCTCTCTATTTCAAGTTACAGAAATAAAAAGACTTAATTCTGAAATCTGGGGTTTGACCAAAACTTCAATAAATGTTAGTATAGTTGGTTATTTAGACAGATAATACAGTGTTGACTTGAAATCACATACTTTATTTAGTGTGTACTTTTGGCTTTTCAAAATTTGCAGCTGGAATGATCTATATTGACAAGAGACTGATGTTGTTTTCCTTAGCAAGTAAAAATGTGTGTCTAAACCAACTTAAATGGTGTATGAAAAATATTTTGAATTGGGTTTTATAGCATCTCAATTTATTGTGCTACGTTTTTGTTTAACAGTTGTCTTTGTAAAATCTCTACCTAGGCAAGTTATTTGTAGGAATTTGGGACTATTGCTGGGCAATGGAAACACAGAATACGGTTAATTTTTTTTGGTTTTTTAAGTATGTGAGCTAAAATTACTAAGCTGAGGGGTTTCTATTTGCTAAGCTTTAGGGGGGGAGAATTATAAAGTGTGGATTTGCATGAAGATCCGTATAGGTGCCTGTAGGATTGCTAAGATGCTTACAAGTCAACTAGAGCTACAAAATAGAAACCAAATTAGGGGTAATTAATGTGGTGTCTTATGCTGCTGAAACATTTGTTTTCTTTTCTGTGTCCAGAGCATGTCTTCAATGCTATAAGCTTGTTCGGGTATGTAGCATATTCCAGACTCAGATGTGTCCTAACTCCAGGTAAATTAGGTAACTCCTCTGCCTTAAATGCTGTTGCAGACCTCCTACATAATTTTCTTTTTTTTTTTTCAATTCATTCTTGGTTACCTAGAAATCTTTGAAACTCTTTTTCTGTGTTGGAGTTTTGACATAGTCACCAAGTGGCATTATGGATTAAACTGCTGGGGAATTAAAAGCGGGCTCTATTTATGAAAGGTGGGAAACTAAAATGACATATTCTGTTCAGTCTTGGCAGTACAGAAGAGTGAACTGACATGATGAATGCAAAGAAACCCACCCCATGTTTGATGTTTTCTTCCCAAGTGGTTGCTCCTGTTAGAACAGTGGACAGTTGATAAATGTCTTCAGCAGTAAATTGTAGTCTATCTTCTGGTGCACTTTCATCAGATTTGCAGGCTGGGTTTGTTCAAGTGCCTTAAACCAGGGTAAACCAAGACACCGTAGTGAAGGTGTCTAAGATGGGATGTACCAGAATTGTCTGTGATGTGTTTTTTACCCATCAACCAGCCTTTGTTCAGGTTCCTTTAAATGTCAGGAGATGAAGGCTTTGCCCTTGTTCGCTGACGTGGTTGGAAGTCTGTTATGAAGCAATTGTTGCAGTTGTTGTTCAAAGAAGTCTTTTCTTAGACTCTCTTCAGGTGTCATTTTAATACTTTCCCATGGCTTAACTCTGGGGTATTCCATGGTTTAGAAAATTCAACAGCCTTAATCTTCTGGCCTGAGTGGCTCAGTAAGACATTCTGGGGCTGAATCTTGAAGTGAAAAGTAGCATTAGGATCAAGAAAAGGATGAGGTTCTGCTTTTGTTGGGTTTACTTAGGGTATTTTGTGTTTTTTTTGTTAGCTTCAGGCCAAGAATTCCATGAGCTGATCTGAATGCTTGAGACAGTTTGAATATCTAAATGTACATATTCTGTGAAATTTGATTACTTTCTTATCCACCCACATATGTATATTTGTATCAGGGGAATGCCTTTTATTTGCATTGTCCCTAACAAAGTGTGGTATAATACTTGCCTGGGGCTTTTGAATGGTATCATCATTCAGAAAATGGGTAAATATCACGTTTGATTTAACAATTCTAGCATGTGCTCATGAAAGGTTTGCAGTACATTTCCATTTGGATTTTATAAAACAAGCCCTGCTACCTGCATGAATTATTAAAGATTTTCAAAGCTCAGAGCTTCCAGAACTTGAAAAACAGAAGTGCTTTATATGCAATGTGTTATTAGAAACTTTTTCTGTTCCCCAGAATTTATCTTGCACTTCACTGTTAACTAATATGACAGACTGAATGACTAATATTACTTGATTGACTGAATTTACTTCACTGATGTGTCATGAGAAAATGTAACTTTCTGTGGATGGGCACGTTGGCTTTGTCAATGATTTGTCACATTGGTAAACTATTAGTACATAGATAGTACTACAGGTAACAAAACCCCCAAGGATAAGTATCAGGTGTTTAATGTAGGGATTTTTCTCATGTTTTCTGATTTCTCAGCTTTGTATAATTTAGACCAGCAAGCTGTTGTCAATAGCTGTAGCTCAGGTAATTAAAGAGAAGCAAAGAATACCTATGGTATATATGCCTTAACCTATGTGTTCTGCTGTGCCTCCCAGATACCCAAATTAATTGCACTTCATTCATGGTATAATAAATTCCTGTTATCTTCCTGCAAGGAAAATCGGATAAAGGAAGATACCTCTGTAATCTGCTTTACAAACTATGAACAAAACAATTGTCCAGAACTGAGGAGAATGTGGGATGTATTGTGTAACAGCGTGTGTGTGTTTTCAGCAAACTACATGCAAAATTTATGACATCCTTTGCTTTACCAGTATTAAGATCCACATTTCTTGTGTTTGTAATGAGACACTTCCACATGTCTTTGCAGGCTTTTGAGCATTAGTGTGTTTTGTGGTGGGGTCAGAGAGGGACTAATTTCAGGATAGAGCAACAAGAACTCAGATCCATGGTGAAGGTAAAATGAAGTGAGAGTGAGGGCTGCAGGTGGAGCACTATTGGAAAAGCTGACTTCAGATTTAAAGTACATGCCCACCCTGCTGTGCAGAGGCTTGATTTAACCTCATAAATATACAGCTGAGTTGTTTTTAAGGTGGGTCAAGACAACGGGGAAGCTGCAGTGGCATGTGCTTTAACCATGAGATAGAGTATTCTTCACTATGAGGCTATCTATGCTGCACTTAACCCCTTAATTCGAGTAATAATAATAACAATGTTTGCCTCAACAGGGTGGTGATATACCAGCATTTGTTTGGCTGGTGTTAATTTCACTGGTATCTCCCCTTGTACTCACAGGTTCTTTTGACATATAAGTAGGTGCCAAACTGAGACTGTGAATGGTAACACCTCCCAGAGTGTTAAACACCCATACTGGCCCTTTCATGTACTCTGGCTGCAGATCACCTGGTCCTTACCAGGGCTTCTGCCTTTCCATGTTGAGCACTAGCTGCAGGTTCATGCCAGCATTTGTGTAACAGCTCTTGGAAGTGGCCATAGGTTCCTTGTCTTGAGCAGCACAGCCAAATTGGATACTGCAGAATGACTGGACTGAGATGCCTGTAGCATGCCTCTGAAAAGGCATGAAGGCAGATATGTTCTTATCTCTACAAAGTACTCGAGCAGCCTTGAGCACTGCATGTATTAAATTGAGAATTATTGAAGCATGAGGCTCACACTTGTATTTCACTCAGTCTGAGAGGAATCCCTGCAAATCAGGATGTACTACACTTGGAGACTCAGCCTTATCTAATCTGTCCATAGCTGCTGCATTAGTAAAGAAGACCAATTCCTTGTCCTGGAAACATCCAGGAAGGCTTATTCCTTCACCTTTATGCTTTACATCTTTTAGAGGAGAAAAAGCAGTCTTTTCAGCTGCCACTTGTGGTGTTCTCATGCAATGCAGAGTTTATTTGGCATGTAATTGGAAGCAAAGGATGAGAATGTAAAAGAAAGGTTATGCCTAATAATAGATGTGGTGTGCCTGGATACAACAGCAGGCATATTGTAAGCTGGTAAATAAAAACCAAAGGTGGGTCAAAATCAAGATGGGAACTTTTGCGTCTCAGGCCTCTTTTTGGTTCCTGGACTGCTAGATTTCCTTAAGTGCAGAATTAACATAGGAAGCTGTCGTGTCACTTCCCTCTGGTTATTGCATCATTCTTTTTGCCCTCTTGTCCCTTTATAGAATCATAGAATAGTTAGGGTTGGAAAGGACCTTAAGATCATCTAGTTTCAGCCCCCCTGCCATAGGCAGGGACACCTCACACTAAACCATGCTCAAGTATGTAGTTTTTTGCGGATAACTGTAGATTTCTGCTACTGCTTCTGGAAGCCATACATGACTGCCTCAGAAAGCAGCTTTGGGAGGATCTCTTGGGCTACTAGACATGTTTTTTTGGGTGATTATAGGGTGTTGGATGCACTAGGTTTCATACGCAGAACCGAGATACCTGAAAGAAGCTTAATATTACTAAGAAGTCACTCAATACTGATCTCCAACTTTCAAGTCACAGCATCCTAGGCTAGACAAGGCATGTCATTAGTCACCTGTAAAAGTCTACCTGTTCCCAGCTCTCAATCCTATCTTGAAGCACAGGTGTTAATGTGCTCTACTTCTTCCTTGTTCCAAGTGTGTTGAGGCAGGCTCTTCTGAATTTATAGAATGCCTCCTGAATATGAAGAGATAAGCATGCTTCCTGTTATCCTGTAATAAAAGTCAGAAGAGGTTTTGTGATTATCAAGAGATACGGTGATGTCAAAATTCTGCCTTGTGTTTTGTGTACTCTTCAGGTGGCACAAGTAATTTGCCATCTCCATTGTAAAAATCATCCATGTGAAAAGCAATTAGATCTACACATTTCACTGAGTTTTAAAATATAATTTCTGGGGAAACTGAGAAATACTGTACTTTCTCTCTTGTATTCTGAATAGATATTTTCATTCTTTTAACAAAAAGGCTCCGTCCCCAAACACTTCCTGCTTGCACCCAGGGACATGGGGAGTGGCCCCAAGGATCAGGCCCAGAGGAGGGGTGTAGTGGCATTTGTTTCCTATCCGCTTCTGGAAATCTCAGTTTGCTTTGCTATGCTTTTCAGAAAGATTGGTTTGAGGAAACAGATATTTTCTCCTCTTTTTTTTTTTTTTTCCTCTCCCTTTTGCGACAAAATCAGAAGTTGAAATGTTGGGATCATCTGTCACATAGATTTTAAACCCCTTGTGTTTAAAGGCTATTGTTTGTAATGCAATGAAAGGTGTAAAACCATAAACCAACAAGTATTAAAAAAGCTGTGTATTGTATTGGATATCTTAAAAGTGTTGCAAGACAGAATTAAGATCAAAAGTGTCCTGGCAGAAGTGTTAAAGTGGATCTGACAGCTTGATTAACGTAGTTGAAGTGTTTGAAGAAGAGCAGAATGTTGGAATAGTGATTCTGAGAAACAATAGGAGCAGGTTGAGGACCTGAGGGCAGGCTGTATTCCAGTATTAAATAGGATGTCCTACTTCCTAGTCGTTTTGTAGTGAAGACTTGTCTAGAAAAAAACAACAGGAATATTCAGTGCAGAGAACATATTGTGAAGTTGGATACAGTCTTTCATAAGAAACCCTGATTCTCTAAACAATTTTGAGCATGTACTTAACTTTTTAGACACGTTTGAGTCTTTGAGATTGATGGGGCCTCATAATATGTCATAATGTTGAAGAAAACATTTAACTACTTTCCAGTGGGGAGGGAGGGAGGAGCACTTTAAAGATTGACTTTTGGAAAAGTAGGTTATGAAAGAATGTTTTAAAGATAACCAAATAAGGATATGTAACAAAAATGTATTGGCTGTATTGAACCTTGAAGATTGATAGTGTGTCAGCCCTGCCGTGTTTTGATAAATTAGATTGTGTGTTGCTTTACTGACAAAGAAACAGAAATAGTTTGTTAAATACAATAGGAAATATTTCGTCTTTTTTCATGTTTTTCCTTGGGTTTCCTTATCTGCCAGCTTCCAGGACCCTCCAGCCAGTGAAATACTGATTTAAACAACTGTATTTACCAAATTTCATTTTATTTTAATTATTTTATACTTTATGCTAGAATACTGTTAGATGTATCATGCTAGAAAAGCAGTTGCTTGCCTGTGCAATTATATGTGCTGTTAAGATTATTTGTATGTGTGCAGTTTACTTGTCCCTGGAAAACATACACCTACATGTTTTGCAGTTTGAATTTGTATTTCAATGTGCTCTTATGTTTATGTGCTCCTGTACCACAGAAGAGATACAGGAATATGTGTGTAGTCCTGTGTTGTGGCTGAGATTCTGGAATATGTTGGTCTACAGTGGATCCGGTAAAGAGAACTGAATATGGTAATCAAATAATAATATTTTAAGTTATATGAGCAAAGGCAATGTTGCCTTTCAGCTTCACATGTACCTTAAGAGTGCTTTCAGCTTTTTAATCTTGTGAAAATTAGAAATGTATTTTAACGTTTTTAGTTAACACAAGTTTTGGGTTTTTTTAGGGGTGGGATGGTGAGGGTCTTGAAGGGAGAAAATGACCCTTCAGTAATAAAAAAATAGGTAAACAATATAAATTATTTCTGGGTGTTCTGCTTAAAATCAAATTGAAAACTACTTCTCCCAAAACAGACCTGTGAACAAGGAGAGGGACCATGAAAGTTTAAGTCTCAGGATTGAAAACCAAACCAAAACCAAACAAACAAAAAGCCAAAATGAACAAAAATTATTTTACTCAGCTGGTCTCTAGAACTCAGCGATACAATACTGCTTGTCTGGGAAGGAGCATGTCCAGATTTTCAAAAAAGAAGAAAGAAACAAAAGAACCACAGAATTGGTGTGTGGGTGCTTACTGAAAACATAGAGAATATGTGTTAGTGTAGGGTTAGGGATGGGAGTTTAGAACCATCCTATAAATTTCAGTGGAGCATAAACTCTCATGCCTTAAATCAGTACATCCCACCATCTCCCAGATAACAAAAATCCAAACCAAGCCAACACCTTAGCTCAACCTCCTTTACAGGGACAGGAGAAGTTCTCCTGTTAAAGAGGACAAGTGACTTCCTTGCAGTACTTTATTACTTGCAGAACTTTTAATGATGGGGGGAGGGCAATAAAGTAACCTTAGTTTTCTGCAAATAAAAAACTTCAGTTAAGGTTTGAGTTTTTGCTCTACCCGTGAAACTACGGACTTGAAGAAGATGGATGATTAACAGCTGTGAATGAATTATCTGTATATCATATATAATACTATTTTATTTTGTGCTTGTCACTTTAGGTTACATTCTTGAAAAAATGTAAACTTAAGAGTTCAGGTTAGTCCTTGCAGTAAACTTCATCCAAAGATGAGGCTTCATTTCTGACATATAGTTGGATTTGTGTGTTTGATCATGACTTGGAATATGACTTCCAAAGGATCTGTTGATCTACAACATCTGATTTGAAAGGCTGCTATGTAATGAGTCGGTATCAGATTGGTATAAAACAAAAGACTTGTTTCATACTATAATTTCAGGCACGGTATAAGCTTGTTGTCAGAAGCAAACATTCATTCTGTTAATCCTTTTGTGGAGCTTGCATTGCACAAATGAGAGACTTTTCTTTCACGTGCTGAAGCCCAAAGCTCTAAGATTAGTGGCTGTGTGTGCTAAATATCTTACAGTATCTTTCTGTTAATTATGCTAACGTTTATCCCACTTGTAAGTCATGCAACTGACTGTCTGTCTTCTAGTTCTGCCTCTAGTTTGGTGTAAGATGGCAAGTCTTCTTTACTAAGTAAATGTGTAAAAGTGCCTTTTTGTGTTAGATTTTTTGAGCTGAACATGCAAATAATGTTCTTGAATGCTTTTTTTTTTTATTGCTAGAATGATCATTGCTACAATTGGATTCACAAAACAAATTCTCTTGTCCCAAAAGCACATAGGACAGGCTGGTATTGGGAGCAGCTGTCAGAGGAGTTTTACTGCCTGGGTTCTGTTCCCAGCTCAGTCACCCTGAGGAAAGTCACTGAACTGCTCTGGGCCTCCATTTTAGTGACTTTTGTGATGACTATGAAGTTATGGTACCCAGCTCCCAGGGGTATGGAACCGCTTTAAATAGCGAGTTGGTAATGTGCTTTGAGACCTACTGATCTGATCTTCCAGCCTGTATTAACAAAGCACTTGTCCCTGTCCTTATCTGTGTGCAAACTCATTATACCTATCTCCTCTTGCTGTCTCCTAAACGTGTCATCTCTAGTCTGTTTGCTGTGCTTCTGCTTGACTTGTCTGCCTGGCCACCTTTTCTGGCCATTTTATTCCTTCCTCTACTGCTCTTGCTTTCTCCATTGCATTGAGCATTGTGTCACTGCTCAAAGCATAGTGCATGGCAAAAATACTATATATAAAAATATATTAGTCAACAGCAGGACTGGTAAAAACCTATGTAGTGGGGTTCTGGTTTATTGTAAAGACTGTTTCAACACAATACATATGAAACTGCGTCACCGTTTTTATGAAAAGCTCTTTGGCAGTCCCCACTCCATATGTTTACATAAGGTTATTCCATACAAGATGCAGGAATCACGCTTGTCGTGAGGGGAGAGCAGGGGCAGCCATGAGGGATGAGGGGAGATGGGAAGGGGAGAGCAGGGGCATCTGTGAGGGGGTATTGTGAAAGGACAGGGAGGGTGACCATGAGAGATGAGGTGAGATCCTGAGGGGAGAGCAGGGGTGGCTGTGAGGGATGAGGGAAGATTGTCAGGGGACATGAGGAGTGACCATGAGGGGAGATCAAAAAGGGGAGAGCAGGGAAGGCCATGAGGGGAGTGGTGGGGCAGCTGTGAGGGGACAGGAGGGGCAGCCATGAGGGGTGAGGAAGGAACAGGAGAGGTGAGGGGAGAAGCAGGAGCAGTCATGTGAGAAGATCATGAAGGGAGATGTGGGGTGGTGATGAGGAGAGATCATGAGGGGACAGGAAGAGCAGCCATGAGAGGTGAGGGGACATCATGAAGGGTGAGCAGGGTTGACATGATGGGTGAGGAGAGGCAGGGGTGGCTGTCGTGGTTTAAACCCAGTTCCTACTCCCCCTCCCTCTTTCTTCCCCTCCCCCCCCCTTTCCTCCCCACTCCCGGAGGGATGGGGAGGAGAGTTGAAGGAATGTAACTCCCACGGGTTGAGGTAAGAACAGGTAAGGTATAACACAAATCACTACTGCTACCACCAATAACAATAATGATAAGAAAAATAACAAGGGAAAAAAGTACAATACCACCCGCTGAAAACGAGCCGGAACCGGGAAGTGTGTCTCCTTCTGGGTCCCCCTGAGTTACATCCTGGGCATGACTTGCTGTGGTATGGAATACCTCTTTGGTCAGTTTGGGTCAGGTGTCCTCTCCCTGCTTCCTCCCGGCTTCCCCTCCTCCCTGGCAGAGCATGAGGCTCACAAAGTCCTTGCTCAGACTAAACATTTGAGCAGTAACTAAAATCATTGCTGTTATCAGTTCTGTTCCCAAGCCGAAACTCAAAAACACATTGCTTGCACCAGCTACTAAGAAGGAGAAAAAATGACTGCTACTGCTGAACCTACTACTTCATGGACTGCTGTAGAGAGACAAACATACTAAATATTACTATGCTTCTTTTACAAAACTTTCTAATATAGCAACAGGTCCCTAAAATATATTCAATATTTCATGCAAAGGATGCTAGTTATAAAGTGGAAGTCTGATTACAACTAATGTAAGATCTCCAAAACAAGAAATCACAAATAGAAGAATTTGAGAGCATCAGTGCAGAGTACCTTGCTTCTTTTGTCCTCAGATGACTGGTCAGCTCACTTTTACATAGCCACTCATTGAGCTGGAAACTCCTGAGAACTTAGGAGTCAATGCTATTCACCATGACTCCCAGTGAGAGCAATAGGAATAAATTAATCAATTTTTCCTACATTCCTAGAGAACCCTCTTGTTAGTGGAAATACATATTTTGCCTGCTTTATGTCTGATGAATACAGCAAAGGGATGAGTGAGAGAACATTATTAAGTGTTTTCTGATTCAGAATAGGAGAGATGCAGAATTATGGAGGAAAGCATAGGCAGTGGTTGATTTTGTCAAAGTGGTGGGAAAAAGTGAAGGAAATTTGTTTGAAGATGTGTGGTGTGAATAAAGGGAATGGGAGACTAATGATATGTGAGAGAAGTAGGGAGAGAATGACAGAAGATGAAAGCAGCACAGCCACAGGTTGTGACTTCATTCAGAAATTCATAATATTCTTTGCTTGATTTAAAGAAACCATAGTAATTTCTGAATTTTTTACTCTCTAATCTTCAATTAGATAGTTTTTGTATTTATCCAAATGGTTGTCATCACCCATTGCAGTCATAATACTGAAAGCAGCTGAATCTTTCTATAAGAAGGCTGTGGTGTTCACTTATATTTTCCAAATGAAAATGAGGCTGTCGATAATCTCATAGCCCTTTTAACAGAGTAGAAGCAAGTCCGTCCTAATGGATGACATAATTCTGTTGCTGTTTTGTCAGCAGGACAAGGAATAGAAATATACGGAGATGTCAGGAGCTACATGACAGATGCAGCAGGCTGAGTATCGTGGTAAAAAAAAGACAGAAACTCTGAAGCATGCAGGCTGTATTAGAGATTATGAGGTCAAGAGCAATAGACCAAGACTGATGGGAGGAAAGTGTCTCTCAGAGATGTATGTAATAAACCTTTATATCTAAGTAGTATATCAAGCAAAGGAAATATCTGGAAATTGCCTAAGAAGCCACTGCAAAAAACAGACTGTAAAAACATGGAAAGAATGAAGGAAATATAGGAATAGGACTAGGAGGTAAATGAGGAACATGGATGGAAGGGCTGTCTTATGTACCCAAGCACAAAAACAACCACCACTGTAAAGAGTGAGAACTGAGCCATTTTTTGGATACTGCTTTTTGTTGTTGTTGTTGTTTTGTTTTAACATAAAAAACATTTTTATTTTTTTTAACATGATGTGTTTACATAAAAATTGCAAGGCTTCTACAAATAATTAATAGAAAGAAAAATTTAAAAATAAAGAAAAAGATAATATTGGTACTGTTTTTGCAGTTGGAGCTTCTTTTCCTACTATAAATTCAGGACAAAAGAAATCTGATCTAGTCATTTGGTCACAGAATACACTTTGATGGCATTAAAGCAGTAGATCAAGCCACAGACCTGTAATTTTCTCAGTTTAGAAATTATCCATGTTGGGAAAATGGTGCAGCTCATAAAACCTTCATACAACATGTGGAAGCTGTAGAACTTGTCACCTGGATGATAGCAAGTCTCATGGATTCAGCAAGCAGTGGAAGGAAAATCTATCCAAGTATATAGACAAACATGTTGCTTCTATCTTGGATAATACTTATTCCGCAGTTGGAAGTTGAGGGATTATTTAGAGAAATACGTTCATATCCCATCTTTAAAATCCTGTTTTTTTTCTAAGTATCCATTACAAGTTACTGGAGTACTGTGACAGATAGGCTTATTCTTATATTACTCAGATAATATTTTTACTCTCCCTTTCCAGACAGAAACTGATAATAACTTATTTTACATCAAACCCTGAAAGTATATTTGTACCCTTTTATTATTATTTTTTTAAATTTAATAATCCGTGCTACAGTCAAGATATTCCTGCCTTAGATACTGATCTATAATAAGGATAATACTATGAGATTTTATAGAAAAAGAACTTTACTTAAGAACTTAAAGGTCTTATGAATAGAAATGCATTTTCTGAAACAGCTCAAGAGCAAATTTACACTACAGATGTAACAGTTATAAGGTACTAGTAAATAAAATTATATGCTTTCTGCTGCTTATGTGCTGATAGATGAGATTGTCTGTAAATTACTTGGTGAAAAAATGAATCAATAACTTTTTTTAGAAAACTGATGTTCCCAACAGTCTCTTTGGTAGCTATTATGCAATAAATGGATGCTATTTTTAGGTAAGTATATGAACATAAGCTTGCAAGTAGCTTTAATGACAGCTGACTATGTATGTATGATCTTGTGATGCCCTCATGCTGTCATAGCTGTCATTGCTGGCACCACTTCTTTAAAATTCCCTAGAATTATCATAATAAGCATTCATGCTTAGTATTCCTAGAGATATTTGTTCAATGTGCAACTTAAATTACTTTATATCCAGAAGTTTTATATCTGTGGTGTTTTGAAAGGGCTTAGTGAGTCTCTTAATGGACTTCATGATCATGTCATATTGGTCAAATCCTAGACAAATATTATTTTGGATGTATCTTTTATTTTTATCAAAAGGAGATTACAATCTCAGTCTGACAGATGCCTTTGTTTCAAAGTTCTCAGGAGAGAAGATACTAGTAATGTCTAAAGAAGGTACTAGTAATATCTGAATAAATTTACTAAACATGCAATATTTTTTATATTATTTTTCAGGGAGGAACTATTTTGAGCTGAATACAATGCATTGCAAAACACTTTCCCAGAAGTGTAATAATATGACCACTCTCAGCTGCCTTTCTGAGATCAGAGGGATTCCAATGTTGGACCTTAAAATTATTCCTTCAGCATAAAATAGTGCCTTCTGTTTCTGCTGTACTTTTTTGCTACAGTAAAAGACACTATCCTCAAAGGAGGATAATGCATAAAGAACTACTTAGCCAACATGCAAGAAAAATATTTTTTGCCCGATCTGTCACAGTTAGAAAACCTAGTGAGTTTTTGGTGGCAGTTGTTCTCATAATACTATCATGCTATAGTTATTTCACTCTGAATAGTAAAATTAATCTGACATGGACTGTATGATTCTGTAAGATGTAAAAAAGTTTGCTTAATTAGGATTCATTCTGCAGCTTTTATTTCTGCTGTGGATAGTCATTCCTCATTAGAATAAGTACACCTATTCCAGCGGAATTACCTGCATAAGGAAGGCTGCTGGACAACAATTTATATATTGTATGCTGGATTTTAAGTGGTGATGTAGGGTAACCAATTCTTCCTCTCTCACTGACTTTCAGATAAATGTCTGTGTTCCTTTTCCTATTAGGAGCATTCAGCTTGAACCTAGGAGCTTTCAATTATACAATGATGTATTTCAAGGTGATATACAGAAGCGCCCACACACATATATGTATATCACTGCGTTAATATCAATATGTAAGTGTATTCATGGATGTGTGTACTAGATCTGTTATTTAGCTGGAAAAGTCAAGTGTTAAAAAACTGGGCTTATCTTTGGGTATTTACAACTGTGACCAAAATCAATTCCATGTAACACAAATGAAAGTAAAAAATAGGTGAAGATGTTTGTATCTCAGCAAATCTGAATATACACAATTTCCTAATGCAAGTGCTTTTCAGTTTAACCTTTCAATTTAAATAACCATTAGATGCCTCTCCTCTAGTGCTAAAATGCCTGCAATTTCTGTGGAAATGAAAAAAATTAGTACACTAAGTTAAATTGTTTTGGTTTGGTTTGTTCTTTAACTGTAACTGCTCATTAGAGGTTTTATTTATTTAAATATCTGAGTTAAAATAGAACAGAAGTAAAGCTGAATTGCAATTAAATCTGAAAAAATCATTTGTAGATTACATAAAGAATGCGAATCCTGAAGCAAAAAACAAATACCAATGGTACGGTAAAAGTGTGTAAAAGAAAAAGTATATGTAGCAGTTCCTATAAATTCTTCCCTTAATGCAGTGTCCCATACACAATGCACATCAGCAAGGTGAGGCTGAGAAGGCTGGGTAAAGAAGAATTAACTTCTTTCCACAAAGCTGTGGTTTCCTTTTGTCAGGATGGTAACACAAGATTGTGCTTTGCCTTTTCTACCTCCGTTGGGAACTCTTTTATCTAAGAAGATCTTTGCAGCTTTTCTTTGTTCAATTTGTTTGCTAACCACCACAAAGTATCTAAATGAGGCAACTTCCAATACAGTTTTGCAGCCAATGGCTTTGGAATAAGATGAACTTAACTGTGCAGGTCAAAAGGAGCTCAGACAACTGAGGAGTCACATTTGCTGAACACGTAAAGCTCTGAAGATAAATGTTTTTCATTATTTATACCAAAAATATGTCCATGTTTTATGTTATGATGGGGGTCAGGAGCATCTTAAAGCTCAGGTAGCATTCAAACTATCTTGACAAAACCCCTCTCTCAGACATATGTGTTAGTTAAGTTTTGGGGTATGACTGCAGAAAAACTTGAGTCCAGTTTACTTCTCAGCATAATTTTAATAGTTAGGTATAGTTACAGTGTGAATGTGCCTAGCTATCATCATCTAAGTGGTTATATCACGTGATGAATGTCAGCTATAGAGTCCTTCCTAAAAGCTTCTACCTAATTTATGGGCATTATCTACAAAACCTGATGAAAGTCATGCTACTAAGTCAAGGAACTGTCATGAGTTCAACAGTGCAGTCATGTTGTCCCTAGATTTTAAAAGCAACTTTATAGATACAGGGACTTACATCAGAGATTTCACAATTGTTTAGTCCCTGATGCACAAAATCTAGGGACACAATAGACTTTGTCTACTGATCTCAACCCATACCAATCTGACTACATATTTAACAGAGGCGATCAAACTCAGTATGAGTTTGACAGTATCATGGATGCCCATGGTAATGTAATTTCTTATCATGATGGATAAGATTAGATGTAGATCTGATGGAAAATATGGCCTTTGGGGTAAATTAGAAGTATAATACCTATTACTTAAATTGTGTATAAGCACATAAAGATATACATGATCTTTGTAATTTTCAGTTTAATTCCCTAAATATTGCCTACATATATTCCATCAATTATTTTTACCTGATTTAATCTTCTACAAGTTTGTTCACTTGTAATTTCTCTGAAAATACAAGCTTGAAAACTATACCCAAAATCACAAATATGACCATGCAGAATAAACTCACTTTCTTGACTTTTTCCACTCTCTGCTGCCAATAGGTGCCTTCATCTGAGATGGGCATTTTAGTCCTTCATTGTAGCCAGCGAAGGAAACAAGCACCTTCAGAGTAGACCTGTTCAAATCAAAAGCCTATCAAAGGAGATTAAATGCTCCATTCAGTTGTTCACATATGAGTATCCACTCTTTACTAAAACATTCTAGAACATGCTTACAGGTTTCGAGGTATTTAGTGTCTGAGACAAAATTGGAAGCACTGTGTCAGGTCTGGACTCCCAAGTAGAAGAAAGACATAATAATACTAGA
>JBCJKH010080981.1:7400-26790 GCA_039877255.1 Loriculus beryllinus
GTTAGGGGTTAGGGTTAGGGTTAGGGTTAGGGTTAGGGTTTAGGGTTAGGGTTAGGGTTAGGGTTAGGATTAGGTCAACACACACAAATAGAACTGGCACAGTATGTAGTTTGTGCCTTGTAAGAAGGGGCAGACCTGTCAGTGATGTGTTTGAAAGAGTGTGCACTACTGTCTGAATCCCATATTTTTTCTTTGGCCATTTGGCCATGTGTGGTGTCTCACTGTTTTATAGAGGTGTTCACGTTCAGCCTTTGAAACATTTTACTGGTGTGTTATAGACCACCTTCCAAAAATAAGTTTTTGGAAGTAGTCTTCAAGAAGAGCTCTGAAATTAACGTATAATTTATGCTTTGCAAGTTAGTATCCACCATCTTCTAGATGTAGTGGCATTACAGTTATGAAGGTTGGTCCCTTAAGGCAATGATTTTAAAAGGGATGAGCGGAAGGGACTGAAGAAATTTTGAAGAGTGCCTTTTTTGCTAGAAATGGTTTTATATTACTGCTACATCTCTAACTGTCCCTATGATGTTTTCTACCAGAGAGGAATGCAACAGTTACTGTGTTACTGTGATTACCATCAGCATGTCCAGAAGTCTCTGAAAATAGTTTGCTACAAAGTACATGCATTTTATTGAGTGCTTTCAGGGTGCTCATTGCAGTGTAGTTTAAACAGAAGAGAGGATGTGAAATTCCAATCACAATTAAATGAGTTGGATTTTCATCTTTGATTTGATTGGAGGAATTGTAGTTTCACCCATCAGTGTGGGATTTACTGGGTGGTCTTCTCAGAACAGTGCATGCTCCCAATCACATCATGTAGCAACAATAGCGTCTACTGGCATCCAGCCCAGTTTATGGCCTGTTGTTGTAGGCCTTTTGGTGATTTTCAGGGTATAGCTCAGCACTGATTTTTTAATATTCTCTTTGACTTTCATTCATGCTAACACACACGAGGTGCAAAGCTGTACTCATAACTGTAAGATCATGCAAAGCAACTCTTTTTTCTGTATTCTGCCCCTTTAGTACTGCAGGGTAAGAGTTCAGACTCAATGAAGAAGATATTCTTTATGACATCTTGGGCTGATTAAGGACTGTGGTTGATAAGCTCCAAAGGAAAACATTTTTGCCAAACAAATTGTAGAGACCTAAGCTTTAGTAAATAAGTAGATATGAACTAAAAGGTTTTTATTGTCTTTTACACAGGTATGTGTGGTGAACAGTGGAATATTCCTCTGAGAGAATAAGGAGGGTCTGGCAGAGAGACAGAAATTTTACAAGGTTATTAGATCCTCCATGAATGACAATTTCTGCCTCAAAGCATCAGCAGAATTATGCAACATACTAATTAGAGATTGCTATATTAAGCAACCTGTTCATTTAAATACTGAAAGTTTTCAAAATGGATAGTAAGACCACATGTGTAAGGATTTCCAAGGGTGCTATTATAATCTGTGCTTGAGAAGAAGCCAGAATGGAGGCATTGTAAGATTAAGCAACTTTTTTGCAGTTATGTAGAAAGAGACTTAAAATTTCAGTGGATTTGTCTCCAGTTAGCAAGAGTTTTAAATTAAAGATTGCATTTTTCACACTTGTTTAGTTTAACCTACTAGAAACATTACTTAATCAGTAACATTTTCAAGTAGTTACTAAACAATATTAATGCAGATATGGTTTTACTTTAGCATATTTTTTAGTACATTTTTAGGGTCATTTTAAGCTTATAATGTTGTTATTGCTCTACGGCGTAATTAGGAAGCTTCCTCAAATGAATGAGCTTTCATTTAGGTGATCAAGTAGGATAAAAAATGAGAACACAGAAATGCAATCAGTTTGAAAGTGATTACAGCTTCTGGGTTTAAATCTAGATCCTACTCTAACTTGACAGATCTTCCAAACTGTTGCAGTCAAGTCCATCTGTAGTAAAAGCAGAAGGACAGGAAAAGACACCTCTCTTATTATTTTGTTTAATCTTTTGTTTGTGCTTCAAAGAAAGTTTAGTAGCACTGTTTCTTCAGTTTAATATTCAGAGTGGCCACTGATGGTAAGTGTGATAGGCACTCACATGGGCATTAGAAATTATGCTGCTAAAGATAATTGATTGCTTACAACCACATACAGAATCAGTGCTAGATGCAAGAAGAAAGAGGGGAGAAAAGGCCAAGGGTTTTCTTCCATATGCAGAATTGGCTTCAAGACAAATGAGCAATGATTGGGTCAGTACTTTATGTGCCTTCTGTAGCTGATGTGATTCAGATGCCTGGCATAGCAGACAGTAAACTATGCTGATGCTGCCTGAAACGTCCCCTTCCCTTTTAATCTTGTTTGTTTTAAGAAGTCAGCAGTTGCTTGCTGACAGTAACAGTCGGCTTAAATATTTGGTCTCAATGTTGAATCTCAAATTGTTCATGCATATCCAGGATCCCATGCCCCATTACTGCCAGCATTATGTATTTTAGGGAATCCAGAATGGCATCGAGGAATCAAAATTGCAACATCAAAATGGGAGAAAAAAAAAAATCACTGCAGGTTTCATCACTGAGTAACTGTTAATGCTAAAAACTGTTAAATACATCAAAATCCCATTTAGCAAATAGCAGAACGTAATGAAAATTGGAACAATTCAGCATACAAATGTGGGCTAATACTGAGAGGATTGTTTCTGTGTGTTAGTGTTTCTCTTTGTTCGAAGATCTGTGCTGATAGGGAACTAGCTGTAGTTCAAAGGATAAATAAACCTTGGCCTTTTACTAGTAATTTGTTTCTTAATTTACAGATTTTTCTCCATAAATTGTTAATTTTTTTTTTATGGTTAAAGTCATCACCATTTGATATTTAATATCGTAGAGATTGGTTATCTTATTGTAAGGAAAACTCAAAAGTATGATTGCAAAATAAGCTTACAGCAGTCAAGCAAACGGAAAATAATGAAAAGTGAGATCTTATTAAAGATCTGGATAGAAACATGCATATTTCTTTTAAAATAGTTTGAAGAACCTTTTACAGACGTCCTGTTATCACCAAATTTGATTCCTTTTTCTAACTGCATAATCTGCAATGGTAGTCCCTCCAAAATCCAGTGATATCCCTAATGATGGTAGAATTTCTGTTATTCTGTAGCTCCCACCCTGAGTTCAGAAGTCTTTCTTCCCCCCCCCCCCCTTACCTTTTATGTCTGTTTTATTGAGAGTAATCATAAAATTGAGTGGAAAAATATCCTGCCTTAACCTTTCCTACAGCTGCTGCAGTAACAACAAAATATTTTTCTTGGACATTTTCTTATCCAAGGTCATCCAAATAATTTTCAGGATTTTTTGGCAGCTAAAAGATAAACGACTTGGAGGGAAAAGTTTGGTTTATATTTTCCAAAGAAAATTATTTTTTTAACAAAATATGTGTCATGGTAGAAAGGTATTCTCTGCTCAAAAAGACTTCAAAAAGATGCTTTTTCGGTATCTCTAGTAATCAAATGCTCTATTTAGATTGGTGAGTGAAAATACAAGTCGTTGAGATTCAGTCATGCCTTACTGTTCTTTCTGAGTTCTTATGAGAATTATATCCTCAAATCCCAATTTATTTCCCCAAACGGAAACTGTTGAGGTAAATTACATCTGTTTCACATATTACCCATAAGATTATCAAAAGACTTTTGTTCTCTTTCTCATTGTACTTGTATTTTTTCAAAATAAAAATCATGTTCATTGTTTGGCTTAACAGGAGCTGTTTAGCCAGTGTCTAGCATGTACTTTTTAAGAGCAATTGTGCATGGAACAGAAAATTCTTCAATTCTGTCTTCTCTGTCATTGGGGAAACCAGGGTATATGGTAGAGAATCTCATTTTTGTTTATTATACATACCTTTTTCTTTCATACACAAAATACTTAGATCCTCCTGGACAGACCTGAAATCTTTTTCTGAGGTCAGATCACCAGACTAAAAATATCCTATAACAAAAACCTTGTAATGTAATATTTTAGAAAGCTCAAGTAATGGTTTATAAATTTTGAAGACACTGCTTAGTGTCAAATTTGCTACATCTATGGCTGCAATGCAAGTTGGCTCATGTGGCTTGCAGGCCAGGAATAGCCTTCCATCTACTGGTACAGTGCTTTGAGACTTTTAAAATCTATTTTTATCAATATGTTTCTGACCACAGTCTCCCTCACATGATTGACAAAAATAGTAACAAGCCTACAGATGTGTAGTTTAGGAAGAAACAGATGAATATTAAAATTTTATTTTTGAAATAGGAAAACAGAAACCAGCCACTAAATGTCACAGTAAATATTGTTTGTTGCATTGAGCAGCACAGCTACTTCCACCTGATTTGCTGTTTTAACCGTTCCATTTCTGTTACATCCAGGCTAAGAAGCGTTAGCATTGAAGCTGCTGATCACACTTCATCTGGGACAAAGGTGGCATCTGCAGTGGAGTTATGTGACTGTCCCCCAGGGTATGATGGTACCTCATGTGAGGTGAGTATCATGATGTAGTCTAGATCAATTGTGCTGGCATTGTGATAGTTGTAAGCAACCAGTGGCCCCGTGTTGGTAGAAAATAGCAAAAGAGCTGTCCATTACTATTAGGAATTTGCAAAGGGTTGTTTAGTTACCTTTATTTCTAGGTGGTGGTTCACTATATTCGATAATATTTGAAATCTGAAGTGATTTTTTTCTCTGGCGATTTCTAAGTTATGAAAAGATGTTTCTCATAATAAATAGAAAATGAATGCATACTCTTCAGCTGATTGATATTACATATGCATGAAACTATCACAATTAGAAGGAAAATGCCAGTTATTTGACCTGTGCACAATAAAGCCAGATCAAATTGTCTGAGTTAATGTGTTTGGGTTTCATCTTCTGTTTTCTTAGGGCTTTGCCATTTGCCTTGGAGTCTTTGAGGACTGTGTGTGTGTTCTTGTGAGGATTGTTTTGCTTCAGTTCTGTTACAGATAATAACATACACACATGCTCAGAGAATACCCACTTTCATAACGAATACATTAGTTCACACAGAATGTGTTCATACAAGTGTACATATGATTAACTAGCTCACATGGGCACAGCTTGAGGTAAATAGAAGCCAACAAAAAATTTTTCAAAAGCTTTGCCTTTAAGGAAATAGTTTCAAACACCAAGATGCTCTGCTTCACAAAACTACAAATAGTATGCCATTTACACAGGCACTCTAGGCATTTGCTTGTCAACTTTCTTTTTCTTTAATTTTTTCCATGCTTGTATGTGATATTTAGGGCTTTAGAGTGTACTTTCATGCCAAGTGTGGTTTCTTGTTGCTGGAGCTAGATAAACTAATGTAGAAAGAAGGCCTGAAGGAATTAATGGATATTCCTATCACTACCAAAATGGTACAGACAGAAAAGAAGCTGGAGAACATTGCCTACCTTCACTAAGAAAAAATTTTGAAGTCTGACCATTGTCTGTCTGTTCAATTGTCTGAATTAAAAAGCTTGATGAAATGTCATTGTGCTTCACACTTTATTTTACTTGTCAATTTTTTCTCTCAATTCACATTTATGTGTAATTTCCTAGACAGCAGTTGGAAAGGCCCTAATAGCAGATATTTCAGTATCTATTTTTATTGTAGAAGCTGAAGGACTTGGGTAGAATTCCTATCTTGGTGTTGCTGAAATTCTCTGTCCAACATTATGTCCTTCAAGGCTAAACGTTTTCTCCAATTTAAAATAGTCCCTGAAATTTGATATATACTTAAGATGATATTCCACAATAGAAAGTACATCTATATATAAGTGCAAATTTTAAGTCTCTGCACATTAGTCGTCACAGACATTCTTTGATTCCTGCTGCAGCTAAGGGCTAACTGCATACACCATGTCTTAGTCCCTACCTGTATGCTGGTTTTTTTCTCAAGACTGAAGGCAAAGAAAATGTGATAGATTTCTTCGTGAACACACTTTTCCTGCTTCCCCTCCCTGAATTTCGCAGCATTTTGAATAGCTTTGTTTAGGCCATTTGACAAAGTTGGCCTATCTTACCATAACAGTGATAGAGTTAAAAGTTTTAGTTTCCATGTCTTTATTCACTAAATTAGTTTCTCAGGAGTCTTGTAGCATGATACGTATTGAACAGTTAAAGTTGATAGAAAAAAAAGGAAAATATTTTGGCGTTCTGAGTAACAAGGACAAGTAAGTAAAAAAAAAAACAAAACAACCCACATAAAACCTCCTAAAAAACCAAAAACACACCAAAACAAAAAACAAACAAAAAAACCAGTGAAGTTTTAGATTTCCAGACAAACCAGCAGTTGCAAAAGTATGGAAAAATAAATTGAAAATGTGGGTTTCTTTAGAATACTATATTGTTACATTTGGCCTTGTCCAACACTTTGCTTCTTCTGATTTCAACCTAGCAGCGTTTTATTTTTATTGGTTTTGTAGAGGTTTTCAGTTTCATTTTCTCTTCTTCATTTAAGTTAATGTATGTGTGTGTTTCCTGCATAATGATGTTGTGGTACCTAGCATAGATGCTGCAGCAGTAAAAGATGCCATTATTTACTTATTTTCTTGCTACGAATGTTTTGGCACAGTCAATCTTCAGAAGACAACCAATCCCATTTAAAATATACTGTCGCTCGTGAGATTGTTCCATTACTATACAAATTGGAATTCATTTTCTACAAGATTCTAGTAAAATTAAATTGTTACTGTTTTGTTAGTATGAACATGTTAGAAATGAGCACAGAATTTCATGAGCATAGGTAAAGCAGATCAAGTTCTACATTTCAAATACCAATTGGACAAATTTGTGATACTTTGATTGTTGTACTCATGTGAATCTTTTGGCCTTTATTTGCCAACATCCTCATATTTGATTACTCTTCCCCACCAGATTTGTTCCCTTTATATCTGTGCTTTTATTTCCTCTGTGGAAAAAGTTGCATTTGACTAACATCACTATGATGGTCAAGAACTTTCCCAAGTCTGAATGTTACATCATTTTTTTGTTAATATCCCAACCTATAATCTTTTATTTTAGTTTGGTTCTAAGCATTGCAGTTGATACTCCATGTCTAAACCCTTAGAATTACTGACTTCTAGAGCCTTACTTTGTATAGTGACTTCTAGAGCCTTTCTTTGTACAGGATCATGTGCATGAGATCATTCTTTTCATAGTCATCAAAAGAGGGAGAACGTTTATAGATTTATACAGAGAAAAATATAGGCAATTGTATCTCATGTTACAAGGAGGGGAGGAAAAGGCAATTTCTTTTACCTCATTTTTCTTTTTTTGGATTTTATAACTCTGATTTTTAATTTTTAGTATTTACGGGGTTTGTTAGGACTGTCTAACCAAGAAAGAAAAAGGAAAAAAATAAGATTAATGTTTCAGGTTTTGGAATTTTTTTTTTAAAGAATCATTTAAATTCATCTTCAAATTACTTTTAATTTTTGCAGGAGTAAGACAAAAAGAGACAGTATCTCTTTTATAAAGGAAAATCGTCTTTATACCTTTTTTGAAAGTGTATGTGAAGGAGTTTTCTTTATTAAATAATACTTTTAGCATTCTAGCACCTCAAAACTTTCTTTTTGTATTAGCCAGGTGCTTTTGAAGGTCAACACTCTGTCATGAAGCTTTTATATTATACAAAATCCTTGGATCACATGAGCATTCTCATTGAAGAAAGATGATTTGCAAAAACTATAAAGCCATTTGTGAGATATATAGTAAGAAAGACTGCTGCTTGACAACTTATTATGAAGAAGTGGAATAGATGAATTTTCGCTGATGAATCACAGTTGTACTATGTCACCTTTCCTAAGAAAAAACTGTCCATGCATTTAATATCGATCTGAATCTAACATTGAAAAAAATTAAAAATCACAACAATTTCTTAAAGGGAAATGACTCTACTTTACATTTCAGAAGCACAATTTGTAAATAAAAGGATGGCTTTGGTTTTAGCCTGAGCTTTAATTCAGAGTAGTCTTTCATTAGACTCCAAACAAGAAAGACTAAATGATATTTTAATTGCTCTTTGCGGCTGAACTTCTGAGAAGGTTTTTGTTGTTTTCGGGTTTTCTTCCTTCTTTCTCTCTCCTTCAGCATTTTGCCTTGTGGCTATTTTTCACGCTGTAGCTCTTGCTTTGATGCTGTCATATTTCGGTTCTTCATTTCTCTGCTTTATTTTACCATTTCAGAAAAATGTTCAAGTTAAGGATTCACCTAATCTCACACCTGCCAATAAGGCTAAGGTCAGTGCAAAGCCATAGCACCAGGAAGAACAACTTCCTAGAGAAATTATGGTATTCTTTAATTTGACAAGTATGTTTTTGTTCATGCAAGTATCAAATTAAAAAAACCCTCAACTTTTAAATCCCATTAATTTCTTTGTTCAAGTGAAAGTTTAATTTTTTATCTAATTTATTTTGCAGTCTTGCTGGCCTCGACACAGGCGTGTGAATGGCACAATTTTTGGTGGAGTCTGTGAACCATGTACATGCTTTGGTCATGCAGAGTCATGTGATGATATCACAGGAGAGTGCTTGGTAAGTGTCACTACAGGAAACTGAATGAACATGGCCAACATCAATTCAATACATCTGTGCAATTGAATTAAGGACCTCTGAGACCTGAAATACTCAAGAAAAAAGAAAGCCAGCTGTTAACAGACAAGATCATTATGTTGAACTGTTGCTGAAGTTAAGGATCCCCTAATACCAACAAGACATGGTAGCTTCTACAGTTAAACAAAAAGAATTTTTTATTCACATAGAATTTAGTTTTCAAATAGGATCAATAGGATCAATAAGGTGTGGCATGCAGAAAGTAGCAAATATTTTAATATTCTTCCATGCAAGATTTATCTCCCTTCCCATATGTCTCCTGCAGCATATTCAATTTATAGCATGTAGCAGGTAACTTTGTAAACTGTGTTCTAGTATGACAAGAAGATACTGTTAATGGCTTCCTTCACCTAAATTACTACTAAATCTTGAAGAAACAATAAATTGTACTTTAAAAAATAATAAAAGCATGTGATTTAGGTTTGGTGGGTCTTTTTCTTTTTGTTTTGGGTTTTTTTTTTTTTTTTTTTTTTTTGTAAGCTATGGAGATTTTATGTAGTTACCTACTAATTCAGCAATTAAATCTGTGATTATCCATAGCAAGCCTACCAGCACACAACTATTTCCAGCCTATTCAGTAGCCTTTTGGAATGGGTAAATTATGCTAAGTAGACTTCTCTGATTAACTGAAGGGCATTTTTAGTTTTATATTGTCTGACATGGCATGAAGCTTGAAACAACATGTCTCATTTCATTAGTCTTGCAGAAATAGAATTTAAGCCAGTGCCAATATAGTGGGGTATCATTCTCTCATTTCCCTGCAGATTTTCAAGTAGACTGTATTGTGCATGTTTCTAAATGTTCCCTCTTGTTTCCTTAAGAGAAAGCTGCTAGGAAAAATCCAAAATTAAAATGCAGGCTTTTTTTCAGTGTAATTTGGCATTTAGAATTATCACTCTTCTTTTTTGCCCATAGAAAATGTTTAATTGCAATGCAGTGCAAAACAAGATATCCTTAATTTGTGGATCAGTGGATTTTTCAAATTGCTTTTTCATGAATAGAAGCTTAAAATTATTCTAAATTTAATTATACTGTAAGGCTTAAAGAACTGCCTGGGATGAAAAATATGTTTGACATGGCAGTCATGTTTTGAATCTTTCCGTTATATGCAATGAAAATGTTTATCACTAGGGTAATATGGATTTGTGTTTCTCAAAGATAAAACTTATTGCATTAATGACCATAGCCTCTATAACATTAGAGTGGGATAAAATCAATTACAGAAAATAAAGAGAAGGGAGAATCCTGTTTAAGGTATATCATAACAGTTGACTACTTTGCTTATGGGTGCGTAGCCAGGTATGAGGTCTGCAGTTACTTGGTTCTTTGTCTTCCAGTTTTGGCCCTTTCACAAGTTTCCTTTCATTTTTGTCTGCAGCACCAGCCTGGATATGAGAAAAGGCCAGGTACTTGCGTATTGTAGTGGTTTTGCACTTTTCAGCTGATGAAACTACTGACCGAGACAGTAGAGCTCCCCCTTCTGTTGTTTCAAGGCTGCTGGTGTAATGGTAACAGCACTGACAAGGCAGTGGAAAATAACCAGTTGAAAATGTACTTTAATCTGTATGTACTATCAAGCGCTCTGTATTTTATGAGCTCTGTCTGAGCTTATACTAGAGCATGCTATAAAGAAGAGGCATTCAGGGAACTTTAAAATCAGTTCTGGATTTTCTTGCAGCTTTCTTTGAAAACACTGTAAGTGAAGTTAGATCAGTTAGTATCTATGCAGGCTATTAAATGCTGCTATTCACTTTGGATCATAAGTCTTTTGAAGTAAAAGAGAGAGAAGTCTGAATGCTGAAAAAGAGAAATGTTTCACATCAAAGGCGGTCTTTCTATTGAGGTTTACACAGCCTTTTGGCCTCCTTATTATTATTCATGGTGTTTTTTCAGTAATACAACAGACAATTTAGGCACCTAATTTACTGATATGATACTTCTTTTTGCTCTTCCTTAGCTTTGAAATGTAGCTGAAAAGCAGCTGAAATATGTTTTTGACTCATGATAAAAGCTCAAATCATCTGCTTCGACATAAGCCTCTATAAAAAGCTCATTTTACTGCATATCTTGCACTAACCTGCAAGGTCTTTGATCCCCACAGCAACCATATAGAGAGCTGCATGATACATCATTCTCATTACCATTGTGATATACATAACTGCTTTGGTACATAGGGCAGGTTCTAACATTCAGAAATACTCTTTTGTAGTGTTACACACAAGTTTTTAGAGTAGCTTTAGGAGGCTGGGTAAATCTAAACCTTGTAAGAAGGAAACACGTTTAAAGGTGTTTAATTCCTTGCAGGATACTCTATTCCTATAACCAAGCCCAGAAAAAAGCAGATTTTCTCCCTTAAGATGTGATGAAATTGCTAAGTGGGCATCTATTCCTTTATTGTATTATTATGTGTATGAACAACATATACGATGTAGATTGAGGCCAATGTCAGAGCTAGTGGACATGTGCTTTAGATAGTGCTCATCACAGAAGTGACAAAATGTCTCCACCCCTCTTCATATACACAATACACAGTAAAAAAATGATCTTAAGTTAAATGCAGTATAGGTTATACCACAGGTAAAAAAACATGTGAAACCTCTGCAACATCTTCATTGCATTTGTAACACCAGAAAAGGCAATAGTTCATGTAATGTTGACATTATGATAGTTTGAAACTGCCAGAAGAACATACTCATGCTTCCAAAGTTGTAATACCATTATCTGGTCTAGATGGCTGGGGAATGTACTAAAATAGGCATCTAGGCTTATCTTTTGCTTCCTTTAGTTGGCTTAAATGAGTAGCTTCCCTGCTTATATCTGTGACAGATACTTTGAGAAAGGGCAGCAATGTGCCAAAGGCAATATCTTGGACTCATACTCAGTCATACTCCCTGATTAAAGTTTTATTTTAATCACTAGTCTTCTATTCATACTGCTCCTTTACATATTCATATACTCTCAGTTGCATATGCAGCTAAGAAGGAGTTGTTTTCAGTGTGAATTTAGAGTTCCTTGATACAGGGCATAAAGATGCTAATTTGGTTTCTTCTGGGAGTGGATAGCTGACTCAGTAGAAAATGGTGGAAAACATACTCTGGGGCATCAGCAGTAAAGTCTTTGGGCAATAACGTTTGAGTTGTACATAAAATCCTGGTCAAAAATAAATTTCATGTTTTTATTTCCTTAGAGGCTGTCTAAGTGAAGTTTTATGGTGTTTGTATATAAAAGAGGTCCAAAAAATCGATGAATTCAAGATAGTTTGAGATGCAGTATCTGGAACTTGAAAGCATATTGTTTGTGGCCACAAAGCCTATGGATCTGTGGAACAAGGCATTGATTTTACCAAAACTGTTCTATCACTGTGTTGGAACAAAATATATTTTGAAGGAAATAAAAAGAAATCCTGTATAATGTACTAAGTGCATTGGGGAGAGTTGATCGTGATCATCTTTATACCCAGACTTATGACACAAAAATAATTGGTCCTACAAACGTGAAATTCAAACTTCATAGGCTTAAGCATGTTTTTAGGAAACAATCATAGTATAATTAGACATTGCTCAAACTAGATAATACTCGAAACTTTGCTGTATATTTGGCAATTTTAAAAGTTAAATTCAACCAGTTGATATAAAGAAAACACAATTTTTTTATGAGTACTGATAATGTCTTTATAAAGGCTAATAACTCATCTACTTCAGTAATTACAATGATCTGTAAATTTGGCAAATTAGTACAAAGTTAAATGCACCACTGAACAGGACAGGCAAATTATGTCACATGTATGAACTACATGATCCTTGTTCTTTCTCTGCAGAATCCAGCCTGGCTCAGGGAGAAAAGTATAGGACCATACAAGATCATACTTTCTCAGCTAAAGCCTAACATATGCACAGTGCAACACGTGCTCAGATTTTGATATGTTTGGGGTTCTTTTTTGTTTTTAAATGTATTGATTCATGGTGAGTAAGTAAGCTGATGCAGTGAACTGGATTGAGGAAAATTAGACACAGTACCTGGAAATGACTGATGTTAGAGTTTCAGAAAATAATTCATCGAAGAGAAGGTCAGCTCTTTGTAACATGAATTATTTTTCCACAAAATTGAAGGTTTTGGGTTTTTACTTTAAAAAAAGCGGAAGCTGCAAATACCACTCTGTAAGAGATGCATGGTTTTAAAATAGTGTGTTAGCTCCTCTCACTTTAATAACATCCTTGACATATAAGCTGTTCATTTTCTTCAAAAACATTAAGGTATGTCTGCGGTTATTTAAAGCTAAACTTCACACAAAAGAAGAATCCATTATTTTTCATAAAAAGTACAAATAATTTGACATGATGCCTTAAAAAAAGTTGAATTGCAAAGGATCTTTCTTTTGAAACACTTAAATTATTTTTGTTACATCTTTCAAAAGTGTATCTCCATATTCCCAGCTACTTTTTTAGTATGACCGGTAGATGCTTTTTGACTGACAGCAGTTGAAGTAACAAAGGAACTTAAGTGACCTAATGAAGTAGAATTTAAATCAGCTGATGGCTCTAAAGCCATAATTTTATTTGACTTAGTCTCAATAGTTGGTATTAGCTCACAATCTACCAAATAGATGAAAATATTATATTGTGACTAATGCTTTCGTTTCAAAGATATGCTGATTGTATACAAAAGAATAGGAATGCACCCTTTAAAACAGCAAATGGCATTTCTGGATACATGGGCTTTTTGACTGAGAAGAGTATTCATAAAATGATAGAATAGTTAGGGTTGGAAAGGCCCTTAAGATCATCTAGTTCCAGCTCCCCTGCCATGGACAGGGATACCACACACTGGACCATGTTCAGGTATTTCTTCAGCCGCTCAAATGTATGGTACTGGCTATGCAAAGCACAAGGCAAAAAAAATGTTGCACAAATCATTGCAATCCTGGAAAGTCATGAGGAAGAAATCAGTGTTCCTTAGAATAGTGCAATTTTCTTTATCCTTAGTAAGGATACATTATGTCTCTCAGTCTGTAAGTCTGTTAAACATTAGCCAGTACCATATGCATGACTTATTAAAATGGGAAAACAATTTTTAAGTGTTCTTAAAAATATTTAAAGTTAAAATATAAGTTTGGAAATGCCTACACCTTAAAAAAAAAAAAAATAAAATAAAAATCCACATAACCCTCAAGAATTCTTATGCAGCAACTTGCGTGAAACAGGTTCTAGATTTGATCTGGCTCATTGTCTAAATCAGGTCAGAACACACCCCATTAAATAAAATCTCCCTCCTGGCTTACATTGTGGCCTTTTCAAGTTGCCATATGCATTTTCAATATATACCCAAACACATCAAATTAGCATTTAAGAGCCAAAATAATTTCTCCTGCTTTTTTTGTTTTTACACTGTAAAAGGGCTACACTTGGGTATCTTGTGGCAAATAACAGTGAAAAGAATAATGTGGTGTGCCAAAATATGGTAAAAATGAGGAAAGAGTTTAAGCTAGAAAACTAATTTGCTGAGCCTATCATGGATCCTGCCAAATCAGTTAGAATTTCTAGATCTTATATAGTGAGGGGGAAGGAAGAGTAGAAGGGGTAATTAGTCTTTAAAGCTTGGTTCTTACATGTTACCGGGGGAAACTTTTTCTCAGAGGACCAATTTCCAGTCTTCCAAAAAATAATTTAATTTGAGATTAGCCAAAGGTTATATACAAATATGCAGATCTAGTGCTGCCAGTGTTATGTTGGATGTTTCATATGCTCAGATAAACTGTCTCTTATATTATGAAAGCTAGTCACATGAAGGAACACAAATTGCTGGATAGGGCCCTATATACAGTATACTCATCCTTGTTTCTACTCGTAACAGAGAATGGATGCTATTCTAGAAACATGCATTAAGTAATTCAGGCTTTGCTATGCTCACAAATATATTTAGTATACTTCTAGCCATATACCTTGTAAAATGAGCTAAAGCACTTATATGTGAAAAGTAATAATCTATTTTTTATAAATTACATAGTCTGGGCTACGTTTCTGGGAGAAACACCTGAAAACTGTCACAAAATATGGCCTCTTGTAAGACTGCAATACTAAACCTGTTTTGTGCTGTTCTGAAGGCTGATTTACTTTAAGCTAGCTAAAGCAATAGTGCAGCTGTTGTATGCTGGAAAGATAAAGGTCTGCAGTTAAATATTCTTTGTGTTTTACATAAAGAACAATTACCCAAAACCCCACAAAATACCTGATGCATATGAAGTATTCTTTGTAGAAGCTAAGTTCTAAAACTTTCTCAAACAGCAGCAGAAGGTTAGAATATATGTTGCAAACCTCTTACAATCCTCTTGAGAGGATGGATGGGTGAATGACCTTAGGGATTTTTCCATATGTAAGTTCTCTAATTGCGAATTTGTGCTTTTTTGTTTTCTGTTTAGGACTGCAAACACAACACAGGTGGTTCATACTGTGATAGATGTCTTCCTGGCTTCTATGGTGATCCTACTAAAGGGACAGATGAAGATTGTCTGTTGTGTGCTTGCCCTCTAAATATACCTTCCAACAAGTAAGAGGCATATTTATTGTGTATTACACTTTTATACTTATTAAGATGCACACCTTTTTAATTTATACTTCTGCATGTGCACTTAAGATTATTTTTTCTGTTTTATTCAATAATATGTCGTGCAATATGAACTTCTGGGTTTTTATATAATTGCAAAGAGCACTTAGCTTCCCAGAGAGGCAAAGGTCAAGAGAGACGAGACTAGAAAGAACAACACAGATTTTGGATGACTGCTCTTTGAATCAAAAACTGGTGTTTGTTTTCCTGTTCTCCTTAAGAGTCTTCTAGTTTTAAAGCTATGTTTATAAATTTGACATCAGATTTTTTAATAATTGAATTTAAAATCATTTCATGTTGATCAAATAAAATAGTGGGTTTTTCTGCTTTAATTTTCCTTTTCTTCTGGTCAACATTAATTTGGTTCATTTGGAGTCTGAATTCAGCCTTAGATCTTGCAAGTGAACATATTTTGTCAGCATGTCTTGGAAAAATCACTATAAATTTGTTTTATTAAATAGAAAGAATAGTGAAAAATTAATCAAAACTCTAAGAACAAATGTTTCCTTCATCATAAAAGCTTTTATGTGATATTTGCTACCCATAATTTAATAGATGGAATAGCTTGAATATTTTTTCATTTGCTTTGTTTCAGTTAGTACCTGGAAAATAACAATATTAAAATCATTTGACATGATGAAGAAACTTGTTCTGAATCTTGTTTGGTAATCTTTTCTTGTGCATCTAAAAATAATGGAATTTACGAGTATCAGTTCAAATTAGCTCATTTGGTTTGTGACATCCAGCGTGGTTTTAGAGAAAAGGATCCCTGGTACCAGTAGCACATGTCCAGATTACACAGGAGAGGTGTTGTGGTGCAACATATGCAACAATAGCTCAGGAAGATCAGGAACTGTTAAGTATGTGTCTGATATGTTTGCAGTGATTAATAATGCTTGCCCAAATTCCAACACAAATTGGATGTGGCTCCCTTCTGAAAAGAATTATCATTAGTCCATATAAGCATTTCAGAAGGATTGTAGGATTGTACTGAAAGACTGTAATCTACTCACAGAGGATGGCTTATTCCAAGCTTTTCACACAGCTTTAAAGCTTTAAGCTTAGGTGGCTATAGGAGCTGACAAAGGCACTGGAGTAATTTTTTTTTTTCTCTCTTTAGCCTTGCGTCTTCTATTTTGCCCCATTTTTCCTCGAAACAGAAGTCAGATTTTATCTATGAAATGTACTTTATTATTTAAGAGTATAAAAAGCATTTCTTAAGGTTTACAGGGCAAAATGCATGGCCACCACAGGCTCCGAGAGGGAGCTCTGCAACATGCAAGTAAAGAGAGCATAATCTGAGTGGCAGTGTGCCAAAAATAAGGCACAGGTGAACCAGATTCTGCTTTTAAGTAGTTCAGGCTAATGCTGTTGCTTGAACAGTGAATAGTGGCAGTGTCATTTTAAAATTGTACTGATCTGGGCAAGAATCATTTAAGCATTTATCAGCAGAAATTCCAGTGGATTGTAGAATGTGAGCTTGCCTTCCTGTTAGCACAGCTCTTTAGTTGTTTTTATTAGATATACATGGATTTATTACATCTGCTGCTCAGGCATGTTTCCTCTGCTTGTCCTCATTGCTTTCACATACTTAGTACTTCCTTGCCCAGTTAATTAATTAACTTTCTCTTATTTGAGAACACTGTACTGACAAAACTGGAAAAACACTGTCACGTTTATTTCTCATGCAGATGTGTAACAAACAAGTCAAATAGATTAAATTTAGGTTTTTATTGGCAAAATGCCTGGAGACCTCTATTATGTATTCGTTAGATTTCTGTCTACTTTACTTTCCTTTTTTTTTGAAGTTAAACAAGAGAGTCCTCTTTTTAATATTTAGTTTTCTTTAAAAATATAGCTACAGATGTAGTATATGTCATGTCATGAATAAGCTAACAAGTGACTGATTTATATACTTACAATTATTAATAGCTATTTATAGATTTTAATTCCTGTAACATATAATTCCTAACATGGTGTGAGAAGACATCTGTAGGTATCAAGCTTAATACTAAGTTCCTAGTACATGAAGAATATTGTCGTTGTAATGAACCTCTCAGATATATTTCTGTTAAATTTGTTTTGTCTTTTACAGCAGTGCCATTTCTTTATGATGCTTATAATAGTTGCCATCGCTATTTTCACAGCATCTGAGTCTTTTTCTTTGCAGTGCCACATAAGATGGAGAGCTGTTCTAACCATTTTAGAAATGTGGTGGTGATGGTGGTGTTCTGTAGTTAACTTAAGCTGATTTAACTGCTTCTCATTCCCCCTACTGTTTCCTAATGGCAGCAGTTTCCATATGCAATCATTGAAGCCAATCATAAAACTGCTTCTGAAGCACAAGAGTGATAAGTGACTTGCCATATGTCAGAAAAGAATGCTTGGAAAAATCAGGAAACTAAAATTATCTAAGCTTGTTTTCTAGATCCTGGGCTATATTTTCCTCATTTTGCATATATCTCCATATTTTCACTTATATAATGAAAATTAGATCAATATCCATATTACAAATGGCATATGTAATGCAATTCTTCGTCTTACCTCTTCTCATTAACTCTTACAAACTATTCTAACATTCTTAGTCTTTAAGGAGTTTCAAATAAACTGATTTATTTTTTTTTCACCATAGAAATTACCAGACATACTACTATATACTTTCTACCAAATGTAGATGTCTGGGATAATTACTGCTTTTCTCCTGAAGTGGCAATAAATTCAATATGAATAATGAAGACCCTGACAGGGATGTTTTATCACTGAAAATGGGAGCTAGAAGATATCTCACTCAGCCTGGGAAGGTCACAAGTAAACTCGTAGCATGTGAACTGGGAATTCAGGATAGTTTCAGATTTTTGTTGTTTTCTTTGAAAATTAAATAAAATCACAAATGTATTCTGAAGAGATGGCTTTTATAACAGAGTTGTAAGCCTTCAGGAAGCCCTGTCTCCCAATATAGACCTATCACATATATACCCATACTGTGCCTTCATACTTGTCCCATGTCTGACTGGTCTTAATATTGTAACATTATATTGTTACCTTCAGTAAAAACTGAAATGAGTGATTATGAATCAAGAGGGACTAAGATTTTTTTGAAACTTGCTTTGGCAGATCAATAGATACTGTTCATTGGCATGTATCACTAGTGAGTAATGAGATTCTAAATAATCACCAGGAAGATAAATTCTCCTCGCCCTGCTATGATATATAACCTTTATAATATGTAGATGGGAATTTCTCAATATATTAATGTTTAGTGTTGAGATGTGGACTGACTATTACGTCAGAGAAAGACTCAAAGGACGCTAGGTCTAAGCATAATCCTTAAAACATGGAAATTCTGCTATTCATTGTTATTTCCTAATAACATTAAATACTTTATTATTATTGTATTTAAAATTTATGCAGTTGAATTCAGAGCTCTTGATTGAACTGTGGTACAGTCTATCTTGTGCAATGCTATTATGAGCTGTGATAAGATCTCCACAGTTTCCCATGAAGCTCTTAGAAAGAGTGAGGTTGAAAGTGACAACCAGGATCTTATTTGAAGTAAGTCAGGTGCTGCTGATTAGATTCAATGATAGTGCATGCCTCAGTAGAAAATTGCTTTCATTGCCACTTAAAAATATAACGAACAATTATTGTTTCTTCAACTGGCTCTTCATGCATTTGTGAATCTATTCTTAATTGAATGACATTGCAAAATAACACAAATGTAATTCTTATGGGATAGAGGAAAATCCTAATAGCTGTCAAAGTTTACTGGACCTGACCTTCCCACGTTTTATTACTGATCTCATGTCTGTGCGATGACTTGCCCCATGACAGGCAAGGAAATAATCTATAAGAAAGGGAATAAAGAGTAACTGATGTCAGATCATGAGAAAGATGACTCTTGAGAAGTGGAGTTCAGTCACCAGCAGGTAATCACATTAGATGATACTACTAAGGTTTTTCTGTCTTCCCTGTGCCTCCTCTTTTCCAGCAAATTTCATCCTATATCCTGCTTTAGTTTATCCATGATCAGATTATGTCAATTTGTCAGTACTGTTGTCTGAACTTTTACCTTTAATGTATCTCCCTTCTAATCTTTGTTAGAGCAGTTATATTCCTTCTCTTCCCTGCTCCACCCAACCACCCCAACAGCCTGTGACAGACTAGGAACACTACTGTAACTGTTGCAGA